>CATIWR010669313.1:0-67214 GCA_949677035.1 Omphalea diandra | reverse complement strand
TGTGTTTGTCAATCTTCTTTGCTTCCCTGTACTTGCGGAGCAGACGCCTGAGAACACGCATCCTTCTCATCCAGAGGACTTTTGTTGGCAGCCTAGCCTCTCTTGTACCCTTCCGCTTACCTGGCATCATTCCAAACAGCTTGACAGTTAATGGAAAAATGTCTCATGAAAACCAAAGATGAAAATCCTCTTAGAGTTCACAGATGCAAAATTTTTAAATTAATTTAGCTCCAAGTTACTGCATCCAAGATACTCCAACTGACAACAAATAACTCTATATAGATTACAATTAACTAAAGATTCTCATTACATTTTATAAATACAAAAAAATAACTTTGAAATTAATCCTTCCTAGTTCATAGAGTTTGAGAAAAATAGACCATATCCAGAGTGGCGTCCTTTTCTCTTGGCTTCCTTCATACGGCGTGCACGGGATCTAGAGTGAATTTTTGTTGGCTTCCTGATGATGAAACCATCCTTAACTAACTTCCTTATGTTCTGGCCTGTATGACGCCAAACACATTTATGGGTTACATAGAAAAATCTACCAAGAACTTTTCAGCATTAATGGGAAAAAAATTCATGATATTACACATTATAGCAGCACAGAAGAAACACCATGTGGTAAAAACAAGAGATTTACTTACTGCTGGAAAACCAAACAGACAAAAATGACAAAGACATATCAAGAGAAGATAATTTTTTTTTTTTTGGTTACTTGGCTCTGTTTGATATTGACAGTTGCAACCTCACATCCTCATAGATGAATTTTTACTGCATGTACAACACACTAAAAAGAAACTCTAAGAGCAGGTGCGTTCTCTTTCAGAAACGAATGGAAATGAAATTGCATGTCATTCAAAATATCCAATTCCAAATCTCTTATTTAAACACTTAAAGAAATTTGATGAGACCCTAAGAATTATACTGAAAGATGAATAACAATGCAATTAAAATTATGATGAAAAACTAGGAATCTTTGCGAACTGAAGAAAATGGTGCATTATGTCAAGAATTGCATTCAATTTCATTTCCTAAAGCAACGCAAATATGCCCTCCAGAATATTTTTTTTTTCTTAATCAAGTATCAATATCCTATGCCCAAGTTGAACAATCAAAGCAAAGTGAAGTAAATAATTTTATTAAGTATAAGGCTTGGAAGTCAACAAACCACGACAAGTTCACAAGGCCTTCTCAGGCACCGATTTCCACACATTTCGTCATCAATATTTGCTTGCAATTTAAACCAGTCTTTCAGCTATTGCACAACAACTCGACTATTGAATAGACCATGAGAGCACAAGGAAAACATAATAAATAAAAATAGTCCGAATATATATTAGCAGAGCAGAAATTCAAACTTTTTTTTTTCCAAATAAGTAAAGTAACGAGTTCAATTCCAAAGGGACAAAAATCCTTTGTTACTTACAAAAGCAAAAGCATAAATATAATGGAACTTATCAATATGAATCTGTATTAATATAAAATAAGAGAGAGGATCATGTACGAGAGTTAGCCATGGAGATTTCGTTGACTTCATTGGGATCGAGCCACACTTTCCCTTTGCCGCACTTGAGCACGCTGGCGGCCAGCCGCTTCTGTAGCGTCAGCGACACCATTTCTCTTCTCTCCTCTGTTCAGCTTACAGCTGCTAGCTGTAGAAAGATAAGACCAAGCCTATCATTTGCTTCTTTATATCCCCCAACATTTCTTCTAGGGTTTCATTGTGTCTTCTCCTTTTTCTTGGCCCTCTGAGGCCCTCGACTATTATCTTAGGGCTTATACTAGACAGCTAGTAGGCCTTGGTTAAGGAATTCTGGGCCTATGGACTATTAAACTTCTTATCTACATGGTTATCATATTATTAACTCCAATATATGTATTGCAATATGCACTAGGACTCCATTACATATATAAAAAAAAATGGACGTTTTTTTTAGTCAATAAATATGAGTCCACTCTTTTGAAGAATTATATAAATTCATTTTTTGTAAACTGTAAGTTCATTTTTTAAGAAACTGTATTCATTTTTTTTTTATAAACTGTAGATTTATCTTTGTATAAACTATAAATTTATTATTATAAATTGCAGGTACATTTTTCATAAATTTTAAGTTTATTTTTTCTAAATTTAAAATTATTTTTTATAAGTTATAGGTTCATTGTAAATTCATTATTAGTAATCTGTAAGTTCATTATTTGTAAACTATAGATTTATTTATTTTTTTTTATAAATTTAGGTTCATTTGGTATAAACTATAGATTTATTATCAGTAAACTATAGATTTTTTTTTTATAAATTGTAGGTTCATTTTTTTATAAACTGTATGTTCATTTTTATAATTAATATTTATTTTTAATTTTTTTTGCAATATTAAAATTCTTAAACATACAGTTTATACTAAATTTTCTGTAAAAAATAAGTCTATTTTTCTAAACATACGAAATAATAATAATAATAATAATAATAATAATAATAATAATAATAATAATAATAATAATAATAATAATAATGTCAATATAATTAAAAATAAAAAATAGATGTATAAAAGTATAAATATGTATTTTAAAGTAAAAAAAGAAATTTGTTAAAAAAATAAAACGGTAATATTTCAAATAAAAAAAAGGAAATTTGTTAAAAAAAGAAACAAATAAGTCATTAAGGAATAGATTTTTATATTTGCCACCACACATGTTTTGGACTCTTAGACCACAAAACATTGTGAATAGAGAGACATAATATAATTTACCCATAATTAATATTTTTTTTCTTCAATTCATATAGTCTGAACTCAAGTCCATATTGTCTCATAGATTTGGGTCTAAAAATAATGCACATATAATTAAAATTAATGTACATATAAATCAATATTAATGTGCATACAATTCAATATAAATATAAATAATTATGTCAATATAATTAAAATAAAAAAATAGATGTATAAAAGTATAAATATGTATTTTAAAGTAAAAAAATTACTAAAAAATAAAATGGTAATATTTCAAATAAAAAAAGAAAGTTTGTTAAAAAAACGAAACAAATAAGTTATTACGAAATAGATTTTTATACTTGCCACCACACATGTTTTGGATTCTTGGATCACAAAATATTGTGAACATGAATCTATAATATAATTTACTCATAATTAATATTTTTCTCTTCAATTCGTATAGTCTGAACCCAGGTCCATATTGTATCATAGATTTGGGTTTAAAAATAATGCACATGTAATTGAAATCAATATACATGCAGTTCAATATTAATGTACATATAGTTCAATATAAATGTACATGTTGTTCAATATTAATGTACATTAATTTAAATACATAAAGCAATTTGAACACAAGTTCACGATATGATTTGTGCTCTCTTTTTTTTTAATATTTATTATAATCCCCTGGGGTTATTAAGCTCCTATCTATGGTGAAATTTCAGATGTAGAATCTGACAGTTTGAGACCAGAATGATAACATCATTGAGAAATAACTTTTTGTTTTACTAGCATGTATTTAGACAAGTTCCTGTTAGATTAGCTTGACTATGTCATCAGGCTCATTTGAACTCAATTTATTATACATAGAGGATATATCATAATAATTCATTCATCATTCCATTAAAACTGCTTGTCTTTTTAATTGGTATTTAGTGTAGAGTGAATGCTAAAATTGGTATTTAGTGTAGAGTGAATGCCTTTTTTTTTTTTTTTTATAGAATCATTTACCGCTCCTTACTACAAATAAATAAACAAATATTTTTTTTTATTATTATCAGTGTTTATAAAAATTTATTAGCAGTGTTTATAAAAATCAGACTGAATATTAAATTAATCTTTTAATTGATTCTCAATTCGATCAATTCAACTAATTTAATTTAAAAAATTAAGAAGACTTTAAGAAAAGCCGTACTTCCCCTTTACATAGTTTCTTCCCCCTATCTCCCTCTCTCCCAATATATATTTTTATTCTTCTCTTTCACTTTTTCTTTCTCAATAAATATAAAAGCAGGATTTATTTTTTTCGGATCAAATAATTTATTTCATTATAAATAAGAGATGTAGTGAGGTATCAACCTTTGTTCCAATCTGAAATCAGACGTCGCACTCATCAGGATTTTCATTCGTATTATAACTTGTTTGAAGCTCAAATTTGTTGGTGATATTCAGCATAAGGACTAAAAATAGAAGCAAGTGTTGTGATTGGGCAACTGTAATATTCTTCATATCATTCGGATTTCTTTGATTCACGTTCGAATTTTGATTTTCCCATTATAGTCAACATTTATGCCCTTCGTTTCCGGTTACAACAACTGTGTTTCACTTACTTCCCTCTTCTTTCTTTTTTCAATTTTTTATGAGTTCAAAAATTTTGAAAATGACAATTTAGATCAAGTTATTTCAAATAAGATTTGAAAAAAAATAAGTACATAGATGGTAGTTTAAATTTAATTATTTATTTAATTTCTAAATTGTATATGACAGTTTAATTCATTATGTTTTTAGATTTAATCTACTTTTAAATTTTAATATTAAATTAAATTAATGATCAATTAATTTGATCGATATCATATCCGATTTCATTAATTGTAGAAACCACAATGGTCCAAGTATATGATAGCTTTAGTATGTCATTAACCGAAATCGAATCGAATTTGGCATCTATATGGAGGAGATATCGTATCATAACTCAATCTTTCATTAACAAACTTTTAGGTGATTCCTTCACTACTTCTTAAGACACAAGAAACATTCCAATATCTTATTATAGACTGCATATTTTTATACGATTTGGTATTCTAGAAGTTCAACTTACTGTCGCGTGCCATGTCACCACTAAAGGCGAAGTAACATTATGTTTCCCATCCGTCCAAATCACCTGCCCAAACTCACCACTCATCTTCTCACATGGCACTTTATACTCCGTCGTGGCAATTCTAACCACGTAACTCCGCTTTTCACCGTCCGACTTGAACACCATTTTTTTGGGATGAACGGTTGCGGTTACACCCTTTGGACTGTTGACTTTCACAGCATAGCTTGATGTTTCGTTGCTCACGTGCGTCACCGTTCTCTTCACTACAATCTCCATGCTATTATTCTTACTCTGCTCCGATGATGAATGAAAAGCAACAGAGATTATAGGGTAGTTCACGTCCCATGCATTACCATGCACCCGCTCATTGCAATTCACCGATCTATGAGTGATTATTTTTATCTCTTTTTTGGACAGTTTGACGCACATAAGAAGTCCACGTAATCTTCACAAGTCAGATCGTATACAAGACCGGGGTCAAGAGCCTTTTCTGGGTCCACGTGTCCAGATCCCATGTCCGAAGCAGTGCTTATAGTTGCATCGTATGGCATTTCATTTATCAATGAATTGCTATCTTGATCAATACTATAAGCTGTTGTCATGATTGCCGATTTGATCATAGCTGGGGTCCAATCTTGGTGGGCTCCTCTAAGAAGAGCCGCGATTCCTGACACGTGCGGAGTAGCCATTGACGTCCCAGATATAATATTGAACTCGCTGCGCCGCGGATCAACATCTGAAGGCAGTAATGATGGCGATGTGGCGTTGGACCAAGCTGCTAAGATATCGACACCTGGCGCAATCACATCGGGTTTCATCACATAGTCAGATATTGAGTTGGGTCCACGAGATGAAAATTGAGCAACAACAGGAGCAGGTTTGACCCCAACCTGGGTCCCGCGCAACACAATTGTGGCCTTTGGATCGGGTGAGCATGAAATGTAATCAAGAACTACTTGACGGGATGACTCGTCGATGCTCAATCCGGGAATCAAATCAGCATGAGACATCAAAAGCCGGCCGAAAGGTGCCACATTGGCAACAATAACCCCGACTCCGCCAGCTTCCTTAACAATCCGTCCCTTTAAAACACTTGACGACTCACCACGATCACACATCACGATTTTTCCGCGGACCAGCTGTTCGTCTAGTGAATTGGGTACACAATAACTGGCAAAGGATTCAAAACCGATAGCCGATGCATTTCCAGCATAAATCAACGGCCAATATTGGTTCTGAAGAAAGGGAACACCGCTGGAGAGTGATATTCCAGTGATCACACCACCACCATCAAGTAATAAATCGGCAGGAAACTTCCTATCAATAGTACTAGCACCAACGGTGATGAGCCACGGTGCTATATTAATTACTGTTGCATTGTGAGGACCAGAATTGCCTGCAGCTGCTGATACAATTACCCCCTTTTCCATTGCACCAAAGGCACCAATCGCGATCACGTCCTTGTATAACGGAAGGGCGACCGTGAAACCCAACGAAATGGAAATCACGTGGACCCCATCTTCAACAGCCTTGTCAAAGCCAGCAAGAATATCAATACCTCTACAGTCCACCTCTGTACATACCTTATATATGGCGAGTCTTGCTTTGGGTGCAACGCCCTCTGCAGTGCCTTTTGCGTAGCCGAAAAATGACGCGTTCTTGACTGTGCTACCAGCGGCGGTCGACGCGGTGTGCGTGCCGTGGCCGAAGAAGTCTCTAGCAGACCGATTGCAGGTGTAGTCGTCGCTAGGAAAGTAACGGACGCCAATAAGCTTTTTGTTGCACAAGGTTTGAGGAAAGTCATATCCTTCTTGGCATTCTCCTTTCCAATTAGAAGGAACGGGGCCAAGGCCTGTGTCGTTGAAACTTTGTAGTTCTGGAAATATACCAGTGTCGAGGACTCCGATAATGACATTGGCACCGTATTGGGATGCCTTGTGGAGGGTGTTTGTGGCACTGGTTCGGAGTCCAAGAAAGTAAGGTGAACGAGTTGTTTGAAGGTGGTAAAGATGGTCGGGAAACAGCCCAAGGATTTCAGGGCGTTGTTGGAGTTCTTGTGCTTGGTGTAGAGTGAGACTGGCGGAAAAGCCTTGAAAGACTGTCTTGTAAACATGGAGGATTTGATTGGTGGTGTTTGTTGATGAGGAAAGCTTGGGGTTTAGGTCTTTGAGCATGGAGGTATACCATTGCTCTAAGTCTGTGTATGCTGATGGTTTCAATGCGTTTTCAACACCAACAATGTAAGTTTGGATAGTATTGTCATTGGTTTCAGAAGAAACGGTAGCGAGGATTAGTTCAAGAAGAAATGTGATGAAAATAGTAGACCAAAAAGGTCCCATTGTTGAAGAAATTGATCAAGTGTATGGAAGAGACATTGAATGAGGAGAGGGATGGTTAGTGTGCTACTGAAGGGTGTACTTATAGTTGAAGAATCCAAACCCTGATTGAAAAAATGCCCTACTTGAGAGAATTAATTAAAGCAGCCTAACGATAGCTAGTGTAAGAGCGGAAGACAACTTTAAATAAGTCATGCATGCATATATAATGCTTAATATTCTGTAGCTATTGATTTGAAATGACAGTGGGTTTAAATTTGACTTTATATTTATTTTTACAATTTTTAGCTTATAACTTTAATCTAAACTCATAATTATTTCAAATAAATACCTCTTCAAATTCAAATATGGGTTCAAAGTGAGTATTGACTTTTAATAAATGAAGGTAACTCATGGTACGTAGAGGAAATCAGAGCTGGTGGAGGTGGCTGGATTAGGTATTGTGCTTACATATAGGCAAGGAGCCACTTACTTCAAGCACCATATATATGCATGCATGTGATTACTTTTCTTTCTTTCGTTGGTTATGTGTGATACTAAGGAAACTTAACTTATGTAATACTGTTGATAAAGAATCTTCAAGAAAGAGACTAGCTCGATTGATAGAATAGAGAAAAATAGCCTCATAATGACAAAGCCCATTATAAGGTATTATTATCTGCTGTATTTAGGGTTTTCCATTCTTTGAAAAGATTAATATATGTTTATGCATGTGTGGGAATGCTGAGGTTTACAATATTTTTTTTTTAAAATTTTTAACAGAGTTACAGTAACTTTTAATAGTTCTCTGGTGTTCTTTAAAGAGATTTGTCTTCTAGTAATTCTTTGGATGCCTTTGAATGGCTCATTGGTTTTCTTTAAGAGGCTCAATTAAGTGTTTAAAAGCTTGATTCTCTGTCATAAATATCCTACCATTACTATTAGTTTTCTGTTTCAGACAACTATAAAAGGATGATGAATATATAAGGAATAGAGTGTGAGTTGGAAGATTCCTTTATACACTCATTTATACATGCATGGTGATGTTTACTATAAAAACATGCATGTTATTAGTAATCTGTGTGGAATCCGATTATTTTTCTTCCACCAAATCGATGGTGGATAATGAGTTTGTATGCTAGTTGTTTAACTTTAAGGGTAGAGATCAACTTAATTTCTTTTTCTAGCAAGGGTTAGCTTATAATAAGCTTTTGAGTACACTTGATACTCTACAAGACAATGTTAAGCAATTTCCAGAGAAGGGCTTGAATGCTTACATTGTGCTTTGTCCTCAACTTAATTAAGATGTTGATAATGACACTACTCATAATTAGCCCATAGCAATTTGTTTTTGTGTCCATCTATATTCCAAGTGTAAATACTTCTTCATGTATTGCATGACCAGGTATAACAAAACACCTACAATTCTTTCCGGCAATTTTTTTAACTGGATGAGTTCACATAATACAGTAGCTCTCAAACCTTTTCAATCCACATGTATTTTTGTAATTGGTCTGGATGGTGTAATACACGTAAATCAATTCTCCTTCAGTTAATTTATCATTCAAGATTTTTCATTAAATGCATCAAATTATTCAATGCAGTTTAGCAAAACAATGGAGAATCTCTAGTTTGGCTAAATATGTTATGAAACGCGTTAATAGAAAAAAAAGAAAAGAAAAATTGGTTGGTCAAGTCATTAAGAGAATTTACTCTTTCCTTTAATTCACATGCTTTTTCTTTTTTTTTTGCTAAAGAGTTGTCCAAGGGTTATACGCATGTGATTTTTTAGTGCTAAAGGGCTGTCCAAACGATGCTTAACCACATCATTATTAGTTTGATCACGTAGGTTGCCCGGGGGTAAAAAGAAGAGGAAAAAAAAAAAAACGGAGAGTAAAAACTAGGCCTAAAATTTAAAATCCATGAAGGCTTAATAGTTTTTCCAATAAATAGAACCAAGTGTTAGATGTTTTTTTCTTTCAGGGAAGGATAGATTTTATATCTATAGCTCCCTACAATGCTTTTGTTGGTTTCTTATACAAGGCATTAATTTACACATTGTATGAGCTTTTATTTGATATTTTTCTTTAAATTCATAAAAAAATTAATTATTTTTATATTTTATTTAATTTAAAATATTTTTATTATTAAATTTTTATAATATAAACAAATCAATATAATTTTATTAATTAATAATAATAATAAATTATCAATACAACTTTAATATTTTTAAAATTCTATTGTAATACAATATATTTTCACAAAATTTCATTTTAAATATAAAATTATTTTTATTAAAAATAAATTTTAATTTTAATTTAAAATTATTTCAAATTCTATTGTAATATAATATATTTTCACAAAATTTCATTTTAAATATAAAATTATTTTTATTAAAAATAAAATTTTAATTTTAATTTAAAATTATTTCAAATTCTATTGTAATACAATATATTTTCACAAAATTTCATTTTAAATATAAAATTATTTTTATTAAAAATTTAAATGATGTGGGTATGATTTCTATATTCATAGTTTTGTAAAACTAATAAAAAAATCTAAAAAGTATTTTATTCATTTAAGAAACTAAATCCATAAAGAAGCAAACATAAATGATAGGATTATAAATCTATAGAATATGTTAAAATATATCACATGTCAAGTTTTTATTGTTTTCTATTACTTGTTTCAAATGTTAAAACTATACATAAATGACGTGTTAACCAAAGATTATATATTTTTCATTTGCTTTGGCTATATGTGTGTCTACACACACACACACACACACACACACACACACACACACACACACACACATATATATATATATATATATATATATATATATTAGACTAATATTTTTATTTATTTTATATATTTACTAAAATAATTTTTTTGATTTGTTGCATTCATATCTCAATCAAACAAATTCAATGCATTCAAACATCGTATTTATAGAACAATGTTTATATGAAATCTTATTTGACATTAATTTTTCAAATTTATATAATACTTAAGTATTATCTATTCATTTTTTATATTTTGATTTGTTTTATGTTCATTTTATTAATTTTTAACTATATTGGAAAAAGTAATCATTAAAATAAAGTTAAGAAGCGATGTTATTTTTCATATCGATTTTAAATATATATATCAATTTCCATTTTTTTTGTTTTAAATCAATTTCATTTCTTTAATTAATTCTTTATTTCATTATTTCACAAAGGAAAAAAAAAATATGTTAATCACACAGGTTATAGTCATGTTAGAGCCTGTTTACCATCATTATTGCTAAAAATGATTATTATTTACTGGATTATAACATATTAAGTTTTGGTGATAGTTTTAAGTGCTATAAAAGTAATTTATTTATCTTACTAATCCAATTTAATAGTTATTCACAAAAGTTTTAAATATGGTTTTCTTTTAAACAAACTTTTAATTCATAAAAATTAGAAAAAAATACAAAATCCTATCTCGTGGTTTTTCTTTTTGACAAATATGATCCTTTGATTTATTTATTAGTAAAACTCTACCCTATGATATGATGTTGTTTGTAAAGTGATACTAAATCCATAATTTTGTTACATTCATCAGACCTGATATAGGATTTTGTATATTATTTCACCTAATTATGTGTCTAAAATTTGGTTACTAAATTTTTTTACTCTAAAAGTTACTAAATTTTTTTACTCTAAATACAAATTTTATTTTTTTATTTTTTTTATATATTTGAACAAATTATATAGTGATAGGAATAAAATTTATTCAAATATATATGAAAAAGTATAAAAAAAAAAAGAACAAATTTTGTATTTAGAGTAAAAAAATTATGTACTCATAAATAATTAGTTGAAATAATGTACAAAATATAGTATTAAATTAAATGAATATAATGAAGTTACGTATTTTATGCTGCTTTGCATAATAACATTATACCGCATAGTAGGGTTTTGCTAATAAACAACTTACATAACCATATTTGTCAAAAAATAAATTATAAGATAAAATTTTTTGTTTTCTCCTAAAAATTAATTTGGAAAATCTATTATACAAGTACTTTTAGCTCAGTTTGGGAGAGGAGAAAATGAGTGTAGAAAGAAAATTGGTGGAAAATGGAACAAAAAAAATAGCCATATGTCAAGGAACAAAAGTATTCGGACTCGCGGTCAATTTTCCTCCCATTTCCAATTCTTTCTATTTTTCTCTCTTTTCAACCATAGGCTTTAGTCTCTTTTGCCCAACAGATATTGCATGGACAGGTCCAGCTCAATAAAGGCTTTGTCCAACTTCAGCCCTCTTTACTGATGATAGCGGCCGATGTGTACCGGCCCAGTTTAAGAATGCAAGCAAAACTAGCATGACCAGAATCCTGATGCATAATCTTTCCTTTTCTTTCCTTCATTTACAAAGCCTTTGTTCCCTTTTTTTTTTTTGGCATTCTTTTTTAGTTTGATTATCAGTCTGGTTATTCCGAGCTGTCTCAAAGTTTTAAAATTAAGATGGTTCACTTTGATTTTATACTCATAATTCTGAAAATTTAACTATTCAATGTTAGATTAATTTAATTTTTGAATTTAATTCGATTTTCTAAAATTTGTGCTCGATGTTATATAGAATAGAAAAATATTTTACTATACTAAATATAATATTTTAAGATTATACATATATATAGTAAGTAATCATATTTAAATATTATTTTATTTATTAAATATAAATTATATATTAATTTAATGTATATACTGAATCTAATAAACAATTTTCGAGATAAGATAATAGGTGACAGAACGCTTATAGTACAAGCGTGAGTGATTTTGCAATTGAAGTTTTGCATATATATATATGTAATGTAGGAACTGGACGCGTTAGAGGAAGTACAAGGTTTTTAAAGGCACAAGCAATGGGCGCCTACGGTAAGTAAATATATAAAAAACCACCAGCGCAGTGGCAAGTTTCGAATGAGCTTGGCTTCCTTCCAAGGTAGGTGGGTAGGTAGCTCTCGGCTTCTCAATTTGACAATTGTTCCCCTCTCCCATTCACGCGCTCCTTTGATTCTTTCTTATCTACTACATCAGATCACCCTCCCATTCTCTAGTGTTTTTTGTTCTCCAAAAAATAATTAGTTCTTTTAAAATTCGATTAATAATTTTAAAAAAACAAAAATTAAAATTAATAAAAATATCATTAAATAATTTCAAAAAAATAAAAAAATATATTTATAATATTAAAAAGTAATTTTAAGATTTGATCAAAATCAAACTAACTTTATTAATAATTTACCTCCAACATATATTATGGATGAGAATGACAGAATCTGCAATTAGATAATCTAATTTGACATAATCCTTTAGCATATTTTGTGGAAGAATTTTAAACACAAGAAGGTAGTATTAGAAATAATTATTATATCAGGTATATATGTATAATTATTTTATATTCATTCAATAATATAATATTATTATATTTTTTTATAAATATAAAGTCGCCGATATAACTATTTAGTAATTGACTATATCCAGTAATTAAATGAATTGCGGGAATTTACAGAATAAATGAAAGTAGATAACTCAAAAGGGATTGGATGACCTCGGCCCGTTTTGCTGTACAAGGCACAGGTGCGGGTAGCTTATGCCTTCTGTCTTTCTTTTCCTTGTAATAATGTGACGCTTCGCTCCAAGATGAGTTTGCCGCTGTTAAATAAAATTGCTCATTTTGCCTTTTGTAAGAGCGATACAGTTGATTTGCTATTTAAAAGTAAAATAAAATATACAATTTCAACACACAGAATGAATTTATCGCATGACGAAGAAAACAGAACACAAAGATTCCCTCCATTTACATACACAACACAACCCCCAAACACAAGAGAAATTAAATTCATAAATAAAACAACAAATCCAAATGAAAAACAATTGAAGCTGCTACATAGCCGCAGAGGTGAGCAGAGCAGCAACACCGTCATCATCGAAGTTCCATAGATTCCCAACAACGCTTTCCTGAGCAATAGGGACCGTTGATTGCCCATCAAGATAAGGAATCTGATAAAACTTCATGTAATTCTCATAAGCCGTCAGCTCCTTGGACAGCTTCTGCACCTCGTTCTCTTCCTGCTGACCTTCCAGCCCCGCCATCGCTGCCTCTCTGTTCTCCACCTTCTCCTCTTCCTCTTTCACTTTCACTTCGCCTACGTAGTAATTACTTTGGTTGTTTCCATTCTGATTGCACTCCATTGGGCCACTTTTCGAGTACCCTTCCTGGTCTGAACCCGACCCACAATTGTCTTCGACGTTGATATGGTTTAGATCATAAGAGGACCCAAAATCACATGTCTTTGGTTGGTAAAGTGGTGGTGAATTGAGATGATTGTAGGGAATAGTGTAGACGTCATCTTCGTTAGGAAAATTGACTTTGGCTTTCTTGCCGCGGATTTTCCTGGCTTCTCTGTCATAGGCTCGAGCTGCTTCCTCAGCGGTGTTGAAGGTGCCTAGCCAAACTCGGACTCCTTTCCTTGGGTCACGAATCTCTGCAGCCCATTTACCCCAGGGGCGTTGCCTTATACCTCTGTACAAGTTCTTCCTCTGCCTCTTGGCTTTAGGCTGTGTCTTTTCCTCTTGCCCATCACCTGTTTCAAAAATTCCGTTACTCAAAAACCTATTTCTCCTACTAATGAAAATGAGATCAAATTAGACAAAGATTTACCTGAAGCTGGCTGAGATCTTTTGACGGTGAAAGAATCGCGGTCGGCAAATGTGGGATAGGATTCAAATGGGCTGGGTTTGGAGGGGGAGTTGGGCCAAAAGTCAGAAGAGGTGACGCAGCGGCCCCGATTGCGCGGGATTAGATCAGCAATGATAGTACCGCCACACATGTTTAGCTAATTGAGAAATATCACTGGATGGGAGAATAGTAAAGGAAGTACGATCCTTGAATGAAATGGTAATCGAGGAATATGTGTATAGGGTTTAAAAAGAAGTTGGATGAGCGAGAAAAAATGGGACAGGAAAGGGGTTTATGTAATGAGGGAAGAAGGTGGGTGCCAGCAATGCCAACTTGGGACTCTGGAAGTTTCCTTGAATGGATAGAACTTCCTTTTTTTTTTTTAAAATAATCTTTACCAAATCTTGTTTTGGTCTTCGCGTAGTGATAAGGCTAGTCAATAAAAATTTAGGGCCATCCTTGGTTCAAAGATCACGATAACGATCAGCGATTAATGATGATTAGCAGTTAATATGTAGTAATTAGTAAATATAAAATATTTAATAAATTTAAAATTATAATAAAAATAATTATTTTTATATTATAATTAATTTTATATAAAATATAATTTGAATAATAATAAATATATAGTTAATATTAAAAAAATTCAAACGCTGATTTTATATTTCAAACGTTAAAAAATTAATTTTGTAGTTATATTTTTTAAATATTAAATATTTATTTTTAAATTTAATTATTGAATGTTAATATTTATCAAATATGTTTTCCACTAGTTTAAATATTTAATCTTTAAATGCTAACGAAAAAATGTCAAATCAAATATTTAAGTTAATTACCCATAACTGTATGTTTTGACACGATATACTCTCCTTCTCAAAAAAGATAGATTTATTTCTATTTTTACATAAATTAAAATTTTTAATTAAATAATTAGTTTATTTGTATTTTTCAATTGAATATAATAATTCATATTATTATAATTATAATTAAATAATTAAAATTTATATTTGTTAATAACATGACATGTTAAATAAAGATATGTTAGAAAACTAAAGAATTAATGATATTTTTTAAAAAGAAAGTAGATTATATTTTGAGATAAATGAAGAAAGTAACTCTACCTTTATGAGGTAGAGAGAAGTTTTTTTTTTTTTTAAGAATAATACTATTTAACTCAAATTATGATATAATTTATGTCTCAAGTGAAAATAAATAGTTAATATTATTTATAAATAGAAATATTACTTTAAATGAATAAATATATTTCTAATATAAATTTAAATTTTGCTAAAAAATATTTTAGTATTTTCATTAATTTTATTTTAAATATTATTTCAATAAATATATCTAAAATTTAAAATTATACCATATTTTTTTAAAAGCAAAATTATACCATATTGAGATACATCTATTACGTCTTAAGTTAAACTAAATAACATTAGTTATATTTCAAAATATCCTTTATCGTGATTTCATTAAACTGTTTAATATAGTTGTTAAAAATTTAGTACATTTACGGTTAGGAAAAACAATAAAAAGTATCTATTCTAAAATTTTTTTCAATTTCAAAATTATTCTTAGGATCCTTTTAGAAAAAATAAAATTACATAATTTCAATTTCAAATATATCAGAATTAAAATCAAGTTGAAATTATAATTTTAGCGCGTAAATTGTAAAATAATATAATTAAAATTAAGTTGAAATAATTTAAATTTAATTATAGAATTTATATTGCAAATTACATACCTGAAAGTTATGATTACAATTTTAATGTTTAAAATTATTAAATCTAAAATTGTAAGTTTCAATTTAATTTTAGACATATAAAAATAATAAAAAATATAATTTAACTACTATTTATATATAAGATAAAATATATAAACGTAATATTTTTAACTTAAAAAGGTTAGAATTAGATTCAATTTTTTTTAAAAAAATATAATAATAATAATAATAAAAGTAGAGCACAACTCCATCAGAATTTGCGGCCAACTCGGTATGTTAGGTTACCTAGCTATTAATTGATTATTATTTTTCATGTGGTTTATAATTTTAACCTTTATAGTTTGGGCAAAAATTTTTAAATGCAAATTACAATTCTATTTTAAATTTATAAAATTATGCAGAATTGCGATTCTAATTCGAAATAGACTACTAAATAGCATAAATATAATTTTATAGCCTAATTCTAAAACTAAACTTTTAATTTTAAAATCAATTCAATAATATAAAAGCACTTATTTTTTTGTCATATTAGCCTTACTGCCTCTCTCACCGTCTTTTACCTTGGTACAATGCTCACCATCATTCAATTATTATAAGATTATTCTCTTTCCATGAGTTTAACATATTATATAGATAATTTTTGCGAGATTGAGGAAGGTTTGCACTGGTCTACGGTCTTTATATGTAATTTTTCTTAATTTTGATAGTTAAATTATGATTAAAGTTTTTATTTAAAAGTCACTGAAATGTGATTATTTTAATTAATAAAGTTTTACCATATTTTGAATCTTAGAATTACACAAAATTTATAGACAAATAACAAAAATGAGATAATTCAGTATTTATTAAATAAATATATCAATATAATTACCACGTCATAATTCAATAATTAAGATCCTAATTTGATCAAATATGTTAATTGAAATAATAATAATATAGTAATAATAATAATATTTAAATAACTTAATCGAATAAAATTAATTGTAATGATATCAATAAAATTTTAATTCATTAATTAAACAAAATATTGCTACTTTGAATTAGATTATTTTGATTATTTTTTATCAGAATGACTAAAGAAACTAGATTAGTAACTGTTACTTCTAATCTATGTTAATATATATATATATATATATATATATATATATATATATATATGAAGATATTTAATCTTAGGAATGGATTTTTCCTGATAGTCAAAATTTAAAATTTCACTGATTGATCACTCAATTTGAAGTAACAATACTTTTTTTTTTTTAACCAAATATCAAATTCATTAAAAAGGGAAAACAGAAGAGTACAACAGATAAAGCAAAATATGCAAGGGATTAGCAACCCAAGGAAAAGCAATAACGCGTAGCATTGGCTCCGTGGTAGACAGCCTATTTGTGAGACTTCTAAATAATAAGTGATGCCATTAGTGAGAAGGGAGCATGCGAGGTATCCTTCGCTCATTAAATTCAAAGTTGAATTAAAATTAAATTAATTAAATTTCATTTATTGTGTGAACAATATTTTTTATATTTTTTGTTAAATATATTTTTAATAAAAATATTTTTGATAAAAAAATAAATAATTTTTTTAAAAAATAATTTTTCATTTTGAAAAATAGTAACTCATTTTCTAAATTCTGACAAACTCATATAATTAAAAAATAAATGATATAAACATAAATATTTATTATTAGTTATTCTTGACTATCAATGTTTATCATCAATTATCGTTGGCTTATGATGTTGCCATTGATAATTAGGAGTCATAATTCTTTTTATTTTTAATGTATTTTTATATTAAATAATAAATAATATAAATATAAAAATTTTATAATTTAAATTTTGTTTTAATTTTATAAATTAAAAAATTAATATTTGTATAATATATTTCCAACATAAAAAAATATGTTATTTAAATTTTTTTAAAATATATTTTATTCATACAAGTTATTTTCGTGAAACAATAAGAACTAAGAAGGAAAAGTTCAACTTGGGGTCGACTTGGCTCTTGGTCATCTATATTAAAGCAAACAAGACAATATCATTTAATGATAATGAAAGGCCTAATCCACTTATAAATAATGCGCTTAAATAATAATTATTTGCAAAATCACCCCTTAGCAGGCGGGTAAGACTGATTTCTGACTATCATATTCAAATTCTAATTCAAATGGTGGGTGGGCTTTAAAAAATTTAAATTTTTCCCATTTGTTATTAACAATAACAACAAACACCTTTCAAAAAAAAAAAAAAAAAAAAATACAACAACTAACATCTCTCTCTCTATACAAACTTATAAGAAAATCTAAATATAAACTTTAAAACTATAAAATATAATGGTAATATTATTATTTATTTTTTTATTTATTATAGAAGATATATGAGAATAGTTATTTTTTTCTTCATATTATGAAGGAATTTCATTTAATTTACTAGAGTATCAATGTTTGACCAGTATAATAGAAGTTAAATCAATAACATTTTAAAATTTTTATATATAAAATTATTTTGTTATTGAATTTATTATTTAATGAGATATTTATTTTCATAATATTCGAAATATTAAAAAATTTGTGTTATTAGCTTTTTTAAAGAAATTGTTTTTTTAATCATGATTTGCTATTTATTATTGAAATATGTGTTATGCATATAATTTTATTTTTAATTGATTGGGCAATGATATATATATATAAATTAATGTATATTTTAAAGTATAATATTTCATATTAAAAAAACTGATATCTTAAAATCAATTATTTCATAATATAAATCAATTATTTGAATATATAGATACATAGTATTTTTAGATCAATTTAATTTTTTTAAAATTTTAATATGTTAAAAATTGAATGTGATCAAGAAAAATTGAATGATTTTATAACAACACGTATTGATATATTTTAGTGCACCTACTGAGATTGTTCAACCACGATATATATATATATATATGTAGAATGATTTAATAACTTATAATTTATATGTATCAGTTAAAAGTAGAATAAACCGCTAAGCACGCTGTTTGTCTAACTCGTGGGCATAACATCATCAGTTGATTTTGAAACTTTATTTATAGGTCAATTTATCCTTCTAAATTTCTTATTTCTATGGCTATACTAAAGTCAAATAATTTCGTTCCTAAAAAAAGTCAAATTATCTATACTGTATTATACTATATTCTAATATTTACTTCAGACTTAATTAGAAGGTAAATGAGGTAAGGTAGGTAATTCATTACTTGAGGTGGTCAGAAAGTAACTAAGATAATTCATTGATATAGTACTATTGTTTATTGCATTGTAATGAATTCATAATTTATATTTTGAATCATGTCTACACCAATATTTTTGCTGATTCATTTATTTGTCTAATAGGTTCAATTAATTTGAATCGGTTAAATTTATTTAAATTAATTTTAAAAGATTCAAAAATACTAGTTTAATAGTTTTTTTAAGTATAATATTTAAAAATAAAAAATAAATTTGAAAATATATATGTTGTGATATAATTAGACCAACCACTTGTCTAATTCAGAATTTAATAATTTAACCAATTCCCTTAGATTTTCAAAACATTAGTTCATACAAGGATTTCTTTCGAAAAGTGAAGTCTACTTGATTATGTAGTAGGAAAATAATTTTAATCCAATAATTATTATTTAAATCTATTTAAAATTTGTTACTAATCCATGAGTATTCTATTATTATTATATATTAGATTGAGATAAACTTAATAAAAATTTTATATTTACATTGATCTTAAGATTAAGAATTTTTAATTGATTACAAAATTTTAGTCTAATTTTTTAGCTCTTGTGTTTCAATTGTGTGTTAGTATTTACTCAAAAGATAAAATATTAAATTTTTTCATAATATAGAATATTTATTCAAACCCCAAACAATATACAATTAATAGAGTTGTAGAATTTATAACATTCATCTAATTTTTTTTTTTTTTGGGGTCATACTACAATAGGGGGTGGGGAATTGAACTAAAAGACTTATGAGTTCTTGGACATATACACAACCAACTAAACTGAGTTTGGGGTGTTAAATGATTTTTTTTTTTTTTTTTAACAATAGATCTTATTGACAAAACAATATTAAATAAAATTTAAAACACAGGGAAATTTATGTAACTACATTTAAGTTCCCTTAAAATTATAATTGAAGATACATGGAATAGAGTGATAATTCTCCACCATATCAGGTAGATCACAAACTCAAATAGAGCAAAATTTGGCCTCAAACTCAAATAGACCTGTTAGTTCATCACTTAATGCTTTGAAGTCGGGTTAAAATTTATGTCAATAGGCTCTAACTCATTCACTTGAGTAATGCTCATCACGTTGATATTGTAAGCATGATATTTTTTTTTTTTTTGTTCATTTGCTATCGTGCCGTCCAATTAGATATAAATTAGATCGTCATTCCTATTTCTTATAGAAAGGTGTGTGCTTTTGGCCCGTTAACCCAATCCTTATTATTTCGCAATAGTTAATTTGAAGTCATACCCACATAGGGATGGCAGGCTCCCCTTTCTTGTTCGCGAATTTGCTGCTTCTCTTGCCACTTCTACTCAATATCGGCTCTGCTGATTATGGTTATGGCGGCCCAAGAACAGTTCACACCGACTGCTCAGATTCAGAAACCAAAGAGAAGCCACTCGCCATCGGTATTGAAGGAATTATTTTATGCAAATCAGGTTCTAACTATACACCAATACAAGGTAATTAATTAATTTTCTCTATCTTTTACTTGTTTGAAATTTGTAATCAATTCTAAGTATTAATATGAACGAGGATTGTGGATGTAACGAACATCTGTAGGGGCTGTAACGAGGGTGACGTGTTTGGGTGTGGATGAGAAGGGATATGAAATGGCACCTTTCTCAGTATTGAGCTATCCAAGTGATGCAAAGGGTTACTTCATTGCAACATTCTATCCTTCTCAGATCAGCAAAGAGTTAAAGATAACAGAATGTAAGGCATTCCTGGAAGACTCTCCATTTGAGATGACTTGTAAAGTTCCAACCGATGTTAATAATGGGATTTTTGGTGCTCTCCTTTCTGTTTATCGTATCCTGGAGAAGAAGAAGATGAAACGTTATTCTGTTGGACCTTTCTTCTACACCATGGAAGAACCTTCACCATTACCTAATAATGGCTATTAACTTTAGTATTACCTGGAATCCAGAGAAACGTCACGAGTTTCTATTTCATTGATTAGTTGTTGTCTCTTGTAACGAGTCATTTTCCACAGATGCAATTTCATAATGAAATGAACTTTTTTTTTTTTAATTAGAGATATTTTATGATGGAAAACTAGCATTAATTGACTTAGTAAACCTAAGTAATCAGATGTCCTTGTAATCAGTAGGCATCCGCCTACATATAATATTATGCTAAATGAAACTGGAACAGCAAAATAACTGGCGAGTATATATATATATATATAAACATTTTATAGAGAGACCTGAAGTGTATCCAAAAGCACAAGTCCAGGACTGAAAAATATTAGCAATTATTTAAATCAGTCTTTTAAATATATGAGTGACGTAAATGGGCACATCCCCAATATGAAACAAGACATTATCACAAATATAAGAAATTTCATTTATTTATTTATTTTGGATGATAGAAATCTCTTCTAATAATCTCTATCATAAAACTAAATTTAAAAAAAAAAAAGAAGTGATACTATGAGGCTTAAATTTCGCGTTTTCATTGGAGATTCATTAGTTAATGGGAAAGCTAAAAAACAAAGTATAATATCTAGGAGCTCTGCTGAAGCAGAATATAGAACCATAGCTGCAACTACTTCATAGATATTATTATGGCTTTCTTACTTATTAGCAGACTCCAAAGTTAGTCATCCTGATGCTTTGCAGTTTTACTGTGATAATATTTCTGCTATGAACATTGTTAATAACCCAATATCTCATGAAATGATGAAGCATATAAGGTTTGAATATCATTTTATTAGAAAAAAAGTTAGCATCAGGATTGATAAAGCCTGAATACTTGAGAACCACACAGCAACTTGCAGATTTGTCTGCTAAGGTTCTGCATCCAGTTCAATTCAGAAATCTAATGGGCAAGTTGAACATCAAAAAATATATGTTGAATTTGAAGGAGGTATCAAGCAAATGATGAGCAATAGTTATCTAATATGTAGATCAGTTAGTTAGGAGATTGTTCTAAAAGTTAGTTATACTGTTATTAAATTAATTAATTAGCAGTTAATTATTTAATACATCAGTCTGTTTGAGAGAGCTAATTCCAACTTAGCAATTCATTTATATATATATGGAAATCGTTAAATTGGGAGTAACAATACAATTGCATACCTTTTTCACCAATTAATTTTCTGGATCTGTGTTACTCCCAATGATGACATTAACCTTTTTGATGAGTAAAGAATTTATGATAAATTATCTTTCCAACTTTTTTTTAATTGATGGGTAAAGGATTTCTGATCCTTGCCTAATGTATCTTCTCTTTGAGCTGATTTAAATAAATTTATTTACTTTAAATATAACGAATATATGAGAAATTATCTTCCTACTGTTTTCAAGGTATGAATTTAACATAAATTATTTCAAATTTCAATAAAAGCTAGTCCATTTTTTATTCTTTTTTTTTTTACATTTATGAACAACACAATATTAGAGGCATAAAAATTATAGACCATTGAATAAATATTTTAATTCCACATTCGAATAATATTTTTAATTTGATTTTTATGAACATATCAAATCACGTTTCTCAACTTATGTATTATCATTTTCACGTTTCTGAAGATTAACCTAATTAATCACCATTTCATAAGAAATACAGCTGGATCTCAACTCAGTGCAATGCACATATACGAACAGAAAAGTATACTCTATATTACTAAAAGCCTAGCCACCACCTGACATTGTTTTTTTTTCTTTAGCTATTATTGACAGTTTTTCTTTGCCGTCGGTGACCAATTTCATCTCTTCGTTCTGTACTCTTTTTTTCTTTTTTTCTCTTATAGTTCTTTTTTTCAATCATAATAAATAATCAAATCATATTTTTATCTTATTTATATGAGTTAATCAGAGTACGTGGATTTTGATAATAAAATCTTTTATATTTATTTAGCAATTAATTTGAGAAAATATATGATAAATCAAAGATATAGTAAAAAAAATCTTATAACTGCTAAAGTTTTAATATTTGAAGATAAATTAAAATATTTCGACAATGAAGCTGATTTTATTTGATTAAAATTTTATTTAAAATCTTATGTTATATTTATTTTTCTTAATTTGTTAATTTTGTTATTGAAATATTATGTGTTTTTCATTTTGTCTTTTTTATAGGAGTTTGTTTGTCTTTTTTTTTTATAGAAATTTGTTTTTCCTTCGGTCATGGGAGTTAAGATGAGTGTTTTGATATTTAAAAAAATCAAATTCATTAAAAAACTCGTCAAATGACAATAAAATCAACTTGTGGCTTAATATTACCACCAAATGGAATGTGTTTTTGTTCGATGTGCTAAACACAGCCAAAAAATTGTATATAATCGTTTCGGTAATACGATTAATGAATTTTATAGGAAAACTCATTTTTATAATAAGATTTATATGTATTTTTTGAACACAATCAAATTTATTTGTCTGTTACAAATTTACTTATTAACCTTTATTAATGAAAGACTCTTTTTATTTCAAAAAAAAAAAAGAGAAAGAAAGTATACTCTAATTTTTTTTTATTAAAAAATGAGTAATGGGCGGTGATGCTGCAATGGAACAGCAATCCAACTAATATCATTTGTTGGACATTGGACAGTTTTATTTTAAAATCGAAAAATATAACGAAATCTGAAACAATGATGCAAGATACTGAATGTCTAGCACTAATGTAAAGATCACAGAGGCTTCTATCCCTCAAGTTTTGCTCGCCACGTCGCACATACTCAAAACTTCTTTTCACGTTTAGTTCATTCTTTCTACTTTGCGTTCTATACTTTATTCTTAAATTAGTAATAACTTACTTAAATGGATCGTCTTTTTTGCCTATAAAAGGCCATGGTGGTATAGCTTCCCACATCAACAACCAATAGACACTTTCTTCTCCTTTTAGCTTTCATTGCTAAACTGCACTGCACACCAGCAATGGCATTCCCTCGTTTCTTCTCCTCTTCCTCTATACTTCTTTTGTCATTGATGGTTATCATTTCTGCTGATCATGGCTATCTCCCTAACCCAGAGTCTAGTTATGGCTCAACACTCATACCTAAAAATACCAAATACCCACAGTCCAAACCATACGTCGTTAAGCCCAACGGCGATTATGGCCCAAAATCTAAGCCTGACTTTGCCCAACCTGATGATGAATATAAGTACAGTCCTACATTAAAACCAGACACCGCAAAGTCTGACTATGGGTATAGCCCAAAACCCAAACCAAACACCGATAAACCTCAAACAGATTATAACCCACAACCTAAATATGATGCCACCAAACCTAAAGGTCAGTACAGTCCAAAACCTAAATCTGACGCTAAACCCGAAGGTGGATATAAACACAACCCTGAATCTAAACCAGACACTGAAGTCTGACTATGGGTACGGCCCAACACCCAAACTTGAAAATACCGATTACCCGTAGTCCAAATCATACGTGGTTAAGCCCAACTTTGATAGTCGCCCAGAACCTAAGCTCGATGTTGCCCAACCTGAAGATGGATACAAGTACAGTCATATATCAAAACCAGACACTCCACAGTCTGTCTATGAGTACAGCCCAAAACCCAAACCAGACACCAATAAACCTTCAAATGATTATCAACCCACAGCCTAAATATGACACCACCAAACCTGAAGGTCAGTACAGCCCAAAACCTAAATCCGACACTACAAAATCCAAAGATAGATATAAGTACCACCCTGAATCTAAACAAAGCACTGTGAAGCCTGACTATGGGTACGAGCCAACACCCAAGCGAGACATTACCAAACCTGAAGATGATTATACCCTAAATCCTAAATATGATACGACCAAACCTGAAGGTGGGTACAGCTCTAAAATTAAACCAGATAGTGTCAAACCCGATGATAAGTATATCCTAAAGTCTAAAATAACCGTTCCTAAACCAGGTTATGGATATATTCCCAAACCAGGCACGGTTAAACCAGATTATGGATATGTTCCCAAACTGGAAAATCCACTGGGAAGCGGCATTGAAGGGCTTGTTTTGTGCAAATCGGGTTCAAGCTATGTCCCTATTGAGGGTAATATCATCCGTGCTCTATCAATCTTTCTTGAGTTGGTACTTTTAATAATATTAAATAAAGTTATCGAACTAATAATTCAGCGGTTAAGTGTGTTTGAATTTAGAGCATTACAATATTTTTATTAAAAAAAGAAGAGTAAAAACCTAAAAATTTTGGTTTTGTTTATATATATATATATATAAAGGTGCGGTGGCAAGGGTAATATGTTCAACTTGGACAAGAATGGGTACGAGACAAAACCTTTCTCCTGCTTGACTGGTCCAACTGATGCAAACGGTTACTTCTTTAAGCTACTCTCTGGACAAGAATGGGTACGAGACAAAACCTTTCCCTATTGATGATAACATAAAGCTCAAAGACTGCAAGGTTAAACTAGAAAAATCTCCATTGGAAACATCCAATGTCCCTACAGATGTGAACAAGGGGATTAGTGGTGCTCTATTTTCTGCTTACCACATCCTCCACGACACGAAGATCAAGTTGTATTATGTTGGGCCTTTCTTCTACACTCCACAGCCTAAATCTACACCTTCTATTGGTTACTAAAATTATGCAATAATCGTTTGTTCTTTCAAAGCTTCTTTTTCTGAAGCGGGAAATTGATTTGATTCTTATTGGCTGTTGTTGATTGTTTTATTTATCGGAATTTTTATCATTTGAATATATATATATATATACGCGCGCGCACACACACTATGTGAATACCCACGCCTTACTACAGTAAAAAGTATCAACAATTATAAAATGTAACGTTTAGAAAATAATATAAAAATTACAATCGACAATATAGTAGAAATAGTTAAAGAAATACATGTAAAGAGAGTAAAGAAAACAATCCATGTAGAGGGAATTGTAACAAGGCAAGAACGACGCAATGTTTAGTTATCAACATCGGAAGTAGAGTTTTCACTGAAGGGTGGGAGAAACAAAGAGTTATTAGTAAGTTTAAGGATCCGTTCATTTCACGAAAAATAAGTTATCTGAAAAAAATATTTTCTGAATAACATATTTTCTAGTGTTTGTAACACACTATAAAAAATGTTAATTTTCTTTTGATTTATTAGATTATAATAAAATTTAAACCATAAATGTTTTATACGTATGCTATTTATTATTTTATATAATAAAAAATACATTACAAATGAATTTTTTTTTGTGGATTCCACTTATCACCGACGACTATGTCAGTTGACGATAACTAGTGACGAATGTCGATAGTTAAAGATAATTATTAATAATAAATACATGTATTTATATGATTTATTTTTCATTTGAATGAGTTTGTCAAAGTCTAAAAAATGACTTTTCATTTCGAAAATAGGAAATTATTTTTCTGAAAAATGACTTAGTTTTTTCTTTGACTATGAAAATCTTTTCCGTCTACTAATTATTCTAGATGCACCAATAAAAAAATGTAAAAAATATTTTTTGAGAAACAAACGTAGCCTAAATATGTAAATATATATAATTTTAAATAAATAAAATGAAATTTATTTAGATAAATAATATAAATTTATTTTTAAGAGATTTGTAATAAATTTTGTTTTTAATTAAGAAGTTGAGTTTCTTATATATATATATATATATATATATATATATATGATTACGTAAGTGTTGAAATCTTGACACTTATATGCATTGAATTAACTGTAGATTTATCATATATTTCAATCACTCTTTTCATAAGATAATTTGATTGATTACCAAAACACTTCATATATATATATATATATGATTACGTAAGTGTTGAAATCTAGACACTTACATGCATTGAATTAACTGTAGATTTAGTATATATTTCAATCCCTTTTTTCATAAGATAATTTGATTGATTACCAAAACACGTCACATATATATATATATATATATATATATATATATATATATATATATATATATATATATGATTACGTAAGTGTTGAAATCTTGACACTTACATGCATTGAATTAACTGTAGATTTATTATATATTTCAATCACTCTTTTCATAAGATAATTTGATTGATTACCAAAACACTTCGTAAAAATATATAATGTTCTAGTGCATAAAATAGGGATCAGGGACCGAAAAAAGTTTTGAGGAGTAAATGAAAAATGCATATATACTTTTGGATTCGGTTCTCTCATGATCATTCCAAAGAAAAAAGCAGTGGCAAAAGCATTTGTTTTTTCCACTCGTATATGATCTTCTCTGAATTCCACATCTGCATAATAATATCTCCTGCCCAACAGTGGAAACCCAATCACCCTCAAAAAAACAAATCCTGTAGCATTGCAGGGGACACCTTTACCATCTAACACCAACTAATCTTGCTCTCTTGCTAGTCTATTTTTTAAGGCTAATGCTTACTTACCCTAGTAACAACTTTGCCCTAGTTATTTTAGGACAAGGATTTCTAAGAGCCTTCCCTACCAAAATCTCCATGTCGTAGTAATATCTTCATCAAAGTGGTAAACAGACTGAGTCAAATAAATTTAGGTCGGATCAATTTTAAATTTTATTTTTTTATAAATCTATTTAGATTGAATTATTTTAAATTATAAATGAGTTGAGTCGAGTTATTGAATTAAAGTGTAGAAATAAATTAAATATGTTTTCAAATTAAGACAAAAAATTCATAATTTTGACTTTAAGATAAAAAATATTATTTTAAAATTATAAATACTTTTAATAATTTAAATCAAATAATTCAGGTTAATTTGAAAATTAGATCATTTGAGTTGACTTATACGTTGAGTTAAGATTGAGTTAAATTCGATTCAAAAATTTTTGAATTAATTTCAATTTTTTTTGAAATTAAATAGAATTTTGAATAATTTTTGAGATGAATTCAAATCAGTGAGTAAGAAACTATCACTTCAGCATCTGCAAGATGTGTAAGGTAGCAACGTGTCCTCATCTATTGGATCTGCCAAATTCCAACTCCATGAATCATATTTCTTTCTTCTAGGAATGTCTAGATCCTTAGTACCTAAGGAGGTTACTACCATACCCTCTAACCAGGGATCATACCAATGGGGTGCAATCTCTTTTCATCATATATTGTACTCTAAATTGGCCAATACTCATTTAAACAGTTTTGGTGTGAACCCATAGTGCATGGGGAGATACCACATAGTTGCCAATAAGTAATGACGACAATACGTACTTCTTCTTTTTTTTTTCCTTTTTTCCTTTTTTCTAAAATACTATAAGAAGTTGTACTTTTATAGAAATGGCAGTCCTTGAGGGGACTCACCTGAACAAAAAAGTTGTTCAATAAAAATGAATTAAGAAGTGCCAAAGGATAATAATGCATCAAAGGAATTCCTGGGAAGTGCAGTATACTATGATGGGAGTCGTGCCACCCTATCAATTTCATGTATTCTAATTTGTCTATTTCACTATAATAGATTATTTGAAATTGAACCATCCATCCTTATAAAAGGCCATATATATTAAGATACATATAGCTGCTATCCTTCTCCCCTTTGTCTCTCTTTTTCTCTTGCGTAGTGGTGAGTACGTTTTTGTAGCAACGGTAATGGCCTTCATTCATTTCTAGTTGGCAATCTCTATGGTTCTGTCATTGGCAATTTTCGGTTATGCTCGTGATATTGATGGTGGGTATGGTCCCAATCCCAACCTTGACAAACCAAAGCTGCAGGAAAATGAAAAGCTCCTCTCCCTATAATCGATATTCAAGGCATTATTTACTGTGAATCAGGTCCAAACCTCATTCCTCTTGAAGGTAAATTCCACCCACCTACGAAAATATTAATTTCGAAATTCAAAGGATTAAAGGACCAATTTAGCCTCTGACCTTTTTGGAAAAAAAAAAGTGCAAATTAATTTTGTTCATTATTTCGGTAGACATCTAAATTTCAGGGAAAAACAAACATATGAAAGAAGGAAAAATAAATTATTTAGCCTCTGACCTTTACATCTTTTGCTTCTTCTTTAAGTAAGATCAATTGTTCACCATAAAGTATGATCATCTTTTTAATAAGAAATATAAAAATACTACAACTCACAAGTCAGAGGTGCTAATTTGACAAACTCTACTAATGGCGGGATCTAACGAAATCTCTAAACAGAAGGAGGTAGGAAGGAAGCAAAAGATGCCAAGTAGCAAATCCTAAGCAACAGTTTAAAAAAGATGCCCTCTTCTAACTCCGAGTTTGACACTCCAAAGTCAATAAGTCAATATGGCACACCTCTTTTTTTTTTTTTTTTTTTTAAATCTCCTAATATAAGCATATAATCCTTGACTGTTATATGAATTCATTCAGTGTCTGATATGAAAAGCAAAAATAAAACAAAAGCAATTCATATTAAACCACTCCCCAAAACAAAGGCAAAGTAAAACAATAGACATGAAAAAGATGCCGGACAGCACCAACAAACAACGGAAACCAAAGGTGCTAATAGGCTCGGGTGGTGGACTTCTTGTGCTGGGCGGAGCCTTGGCTATTGCAAGTTTCACGGCTGCGGTGGCTTTTGTTGCCCACAAAGGTAGAACAAGAAGAGGTGATTCTGCCAATGAAACCACAACCAGCCGCCAGCGGAAAGAAGACCAAGAAAATCAAGGGTTGCGGTCCATCCTTCAAACTTCACCTTCTACAACTCTTCACTGCGATCCATGGTAAGGATAACTAGATAATTCAGTTTCTTTTTTTTTGGTACCGAGTATAGCAATAAACAGAAATGTATTGGCGTTCAGCTGCATGATCAGCGATGGATCAACAGAGATGGTTGCAGCGCAGATTGATTCTTGTGAATCGGCGTCTACTAAAAGTTTGATCTTGGTAATTCTAATTCATCTGCCCTTTTGACTGATCATCAGGGTTCACATCTGTAATCAATTTGTGTTGCTGTTATGTTTTGTAGTAATAACATGGGGTAATTTGGTTCAGGAAGAAAATCAGACTTTTACAACCAATTACAGAAATGAGAACTCTGACATTGGTTATCAGGCGATCCTTCTCGTCGATTATTCAACGCAAAATAGAATTAAATCCCCAGATAATAGTGGTGGGGTTGAAGAGTTTTCATTGCCAATGCTTGATAGTCCCTCCTTGTGTGCAATGGAAAACAGGGTTATCGATGGTGTAGGAGAGGAGTTGCCCATGATGGAAGTAACCGAAGTTATAAAAGAGGAGGGATCGAATGCTGTACAGTTAATAAGCATAGAGGAAATTTCATCAATGCATTTTGTCGATGATGGCGATGAGGAGGACGAGGACGAGGACGAGGACGAGGAAGAGACCAACAAGGTATTGCCACCGGTGGAAGCAGTTGATGTTGTAAAAGAGGAAGAGGAAGAACCAGCTGACCCTGTTGAGATACGTGCAGAGAAAACTTCTCCAATGCATTCAATTGAAGAAGAGGAAAAAGAGGAAGAAGATGATGGCAATAACTCCGGAAACACGTCACCTTCCGCGGAAAGTATTGAAGTTTCAAAAGAGGACGAAGTTATAAAAGAGGAGGGATCGAATGCTGTACAGTTAATAAGCATAGAGGAAATTTCATCAATGCATTTTGTCGATGATGGCGATGAGGAGGAGGACGAGGAGGAGACCAACAAGGTATTGCCACCGGTCGAAACAGTTGATGTTGTAAAAGAGGAGGAGGAAGAACCAGCTGACCCTGTTGAGATACGTGCAGAGAAAACTTCTCCAATGCATTCAATTGAAGAAGAGGAAAAAGAGGAAGAAGATGATGGCAATAACTCCGGAAACAAGTCACCTTCCGTGGAAAGAATTGAAGTTTCAAAACAGGACGAAGTTATAAAAGAGGAGGGATCGAATGCTGTACAGTTAACAAGCATAGAGGAAATTTCATCAACGCATTTTGTAGATGATGGCGATGAGGAGGACGAGGAAGAGACCAACAAGGTATTGCCACCGGTCGAAACAGTTGATGTTGTAAAAGAGGAAGAGGAAGAACCAGCTGACCCTGTTGAGATACGTGCAGAGAAAACTTCTCCAATGCATTCAATTGAAGAAGAGGAAAAAGAGGAAGAAGATGATGGCAATAACTCCGGAAACAAGTCACCTTCCGTGGAAAGATTTGAAGTTTCAAAAGAGGAGGTAGCAATTAATGATGCTTCAGAGATGACTGCAGACATAACTTCATCTATGCGTTCAGTTGATGATGAGGACAATGAAGACAATGAGGATGAAGATGAGGAATACGGCATGGAGAAAGGCGAGGATAATTCAGAAGGAACGGGAAGCTCTTGGAACTCTTCTGCTGCATCCAGTGCAGAGGAAATTTGGCCAGTGGAATCGATTGAGGCATTATCGCAGGAGCTCAAGAACACCCTGCAATTTTCTGTAGCCAAGATTGACGAGGAAGACCAAACCACCAAATCTCGAGAATGTAACCGCTTGGAGAACAGAAATATTAGCATCCTCAACAATTGCACAGATAATTATCAGAGCACCGAAACATCAACATTGTTGAAGAAGGCAGAGACCCCGGAGTTCTCAGCATTGACCGACCAGCAAATGTACTTGACAAAATTGAGAACATGGATACGGATTAGGTATATGTTACTACTGCTAGCATTGATGGCGGTACTTCTATTCACCCATCGCAATGCGTTGCATTACTTATCTTCTTAGGCTTTTATTCTTGTTCCTTGAGATATATATATAGACAACAGAAATAAATCTCTTTTACCGCGTTGAGAAGTGTAATAAAAATTATCGAGTTGTGTCCCATTACGACCCTCTCTCTCTCTGTTTTCCCCATCAATATACTTTTTTATGATGATTTTTTAATTAGATAAATTTGCCAAAGGGGGGAAAAATTTTCTACTCTCATGAAGAAAAAGCAATGGGAAGCAGGACTATCGGTTAACTATTGACATGTACTATAATGCTCATCCGTATCTAATCTCACTGGGACATTGAGGAGAAAGGGTAGATAATAGAAAAGAATATCTGTACAGCAAGAATGCTTACAACCGTTTTGTGCAAGTGTTTCAGTTTCACCATCTTCTCTTTTCAAGTATCTTTACATGTGTATACACTATCACTCTTCTCTATATACAATGCCCTGAATTTCCAGACAGACTTTGGCTCAATTTTCTGCTGCTGACTTATTGTGCTATGGTTGTCCAACAAATAGGTGAAAACTATTGAGCTAATTATCCAAAACATATGAACACCAGAATCTTAGTTATCTGGAGGCAAAACTTCTTATCCAACCTTGCAACAGCTGGGGGAACCACTCAGGCTTCACAGCATCAACTGATCAATTAGCATTCAAGAAATTGGGGGCTTTCCATTGTTGTGCTTGGCCAGCTACAACCCGTAGACCATCCCAAAACACCCAAAATCAGATCCACGCTTGAGCAAGCCTTAACCTAAAAGAGATATAACCAGGTCATATCAGGACCGTATAACGTCACAAATGTGCACGCTGATATGAGAGAGGAAGAAGGAAAGGAAAAGTGAGAAGAATTGCTGGGTACGCTACCAGACTGTCAAGGTTCCCCTCAATATGAAATAACATGACAGCCATTCCTCTTCCTCTATCAATTTCAGCCTGGTCATTGAAAGTATAAGAAGTCATGCAGATTGCTAAAGAAGTAAATCATTACCAAAATCATTTACGTCACAGATAACTCACCACACAGGAACATATAGCTATGCCTACAGCTGATAATGCTGTTGTAACCTCAGCCATCACACCTAACACCATATTCATACAATACATGGTTAAATGTAAGATTCAGCAGAACTTATGTGTAATGAAACATGAAATCAAATCGATCAGAAAATGATCAAATAGTGTGTGTGTGTGTGTGTGTGCGTGCGTCTAACACCACCCAAACTATGCAGGTCCACTAGCATAGATAGAGCTATCATGCTCTGAACCTTTTGACAGAAGAAGAAAGCTGACTGTGTCTGTTTTGATTGAAGAGAAAATTACCTTTTCGATCTATGCATACCACGCTTAACCACAGGATTGAGTGCCCTTCAAGATTGTGCCAAAAGGCAACCTTGCTGGCAACCCAACTCTCTAAACCAGGCAAGACTTCCTTGTACATTGGAATGTTAGATTGTATCACCTTGGCAACACCATTTCCCTGACATAATAACTCCCCCTTGGCCTCCAAACTCACATGCTTCAAATGCTTATTGTGTTTTCCATTGACCTTGGGATTCCAAACACTTCCATTTTTTGAAGGCACCAGGAGATCTTCAGAATGCTTTGCTTGAGATGACTTTTTCATAATGGTTGTAAAGATTTTCTCCCACAGAGGTCTGTTACATTTAGTATCATCTGAGGGCTCCTCTATCTCACTTTCCTCTTCAGAATCAGCTATGAAGTCATTTACTGTATCTACAGTTATTTCGGCAGCAGACAGTGCAGCTTGCTCCATTAAGAACTGCAAATGTGAATTTTAGAAGTTAGTGGAGTGAATAAAAAGACAACAAAGTAATTTTCAATCTCTATAACTAAACCTACTTTCATAATTTTGTGTCTGGCACTTCGTGTTTTTGCATGTTGGAGCCATTGCTTATGCCTCTGAAAAGCTGATTTGCTTGAGAGTGCCTAAGTAACCAATAAAGTTAAAAGAATAGCAGTACAAGACATTAATGATACCCAGAATAACTTCCGTGCATAAGCAACTATAAGAACTTCCATGTGCTGCACAGAGCAATGGAAGTGAAAGTACAAGTTGCAATTAACATAGTAAAATATGAGACCAACAGCCAACCGCCATAACTTAATAATGCCCAAGTCCTATGTAGAAATAAAATCATCTAATGCTAAAGCATATTGAGTTTCCACATTAGTAAAAAAAAAACTAATCAGAAAAATATACTGTCTTTGTATTTCCCATCATGCATGGGACTTACAGCTCCAGACAATCTCCAACTATGAGGGAAAAATACTACTGGTTCTCTTCGAAATTATAAAGTACAGGGATGATCAATACTAACATTATAGGTGATTATCTCCACAACTTCTGCGTTAGCAAGTATGTGCGTTGGAGAAACAAGATTACCATTGACCTGGAAAAAAAAAAAACACATTGGAATGTTTGTCAATTAGTCCACATTTACTTCTGAGAATTTTCTTTTTCACTGTTCATCTTATTCATTTTTCACACATAAAAATGTGCAAAATATGTTTAGCAAATGAATTGAAACTCATTTTCTACAACAGAAGAACACATTCTCCTGTTTTCCATATCAATTTGAAAAACCATGTTTCCCAGTTTTCCAAACTTGAAAAGAAAACGTTAAATACTACATTCACCAAGTAAACACACTTTCCAGTTCTTAATTCAAGTTACGAAGATAATTCCATCTTTGGAAAACTATTATGACTAGTTTCCCAGAGTTTATGTCAAACTGGAAAAGTAGAAAACCCAACATAGTAAATAGTACTCTTAACAAATTTTGATTTTGCCATAAAGCTAAATTAACAAGCAACCGAAAGAATACATGATAAATATCTGAATTTGCTTCACATGAAAAAAGCAAAAAAAAAAAAAAAAAAGAATAGTGCAAAAGAATTAATTTTCTTTTTCTTTCAAACCAGAATATTAATGTAAACAGTCCAAAAAAGGTGGGGAGGGAACTTTAGCAAGCTAACCAAATGCTACCTAACAAAACATTTTTTTTAACTTGTAAACACACTTTCTACTAGCTTGCCATTTTCTTGGAATTTGTACTTTGTAAACAAAACATGCATTTTATACATCAATAAAAAGGGTACCTTGGCAGCCACTATCTTGTTGCCAATTTCAGTGTGTATCATATAAGCATAGTCGATCACAGTTGCTCCTTTTGGTAAATTTTTTATCTGTATGCAATGCACAAATAGATGTTAATATCCTGAAATGCATAGTTTCCCAATATGTGTTCATTCTTCATACCAATAACTGATGCAATCTACCATTTTACCTCTCCCCTTGGTGTAAATACAAAGATACGGCTGCCTAAGAGATCTCTAGTGATGGTATCTACAAATTCTCTAGAGCTCATGTTGCCAACAAACTCCTCTTGCCATTCCCTGATTGCATTGAGCCACCCAATCTGGAGGAAAGAAAGGACTTCATCCATGAAATTAGCATCAAGGTCAGGGTACTTAATAGTTTTTCTTGAAGTTCTTCAAGAATGTCTGCTAAATATTCACAATTTATCAAGAGGAAGAATTAGTATACCCTGAGTGCAATATTTGCATTGTTAAGGCAGATTGTCTTCCCTCTTGAACTTCTACCATTAGGCATTGCATGTCCAACTAAACCCGTAACAAATACTCTCCCACTATAATGAGCAGCAATCCCTCTCTCAGCTATCAGATTCATCTCTTCAGTTCTAATCTGTTAAAAAAAGATTGCCTTTTTCATGTAACTAAGTATGCACTGACAAAACCAATATAATGAAAACTAAAGCAAGCCTTTATTTTCTTCATAGCAGGGAAAACGTGAAACTTTTTTAAAAATGAATATTGTATGGTACCTGCACCTCAAGTCGAAACATGCTCTCATACAGAAATGGAATGACAGTAGTATGGAGACTTTGATAACCATTAGGCTTCGGGGTTGCAATATAGTCCTTCATCTGTTACAAGAATCAAAGCAATATTTTTAACATATTACCAACAGTTGCCATTGTGTAATTCAATAATCAAAGGAGAAGAATATGTACAGCTCTAGGAATAGGTGTCCAGATTCCATGGACTAAGCCCAGGACATGGTAGCATATCTGCATAATTAGCAAACATGTTACCAGGCTATACAGATGGGTCCATCGAAAACACAGAATATCTCAGAAAAAAGGACATGGATTTACTTGCTGTGGAGTGCACAGAGGCCCAACTCCAACACATGGCTTTGGCTTTATGATAATACGCAACTGATTATAACCAAAAGTAGCAATACATCAGTAAACAAACATATAAAACTTGAGAAGAAATCCAGTCTCAGATGTTTCTCATGATGGTTACAGGAACATATTGAAACAAACCTGTGCAATTTGGTTAACCTCATTGATCAAACCTTTAGATTTAAGCACAGCTTTATAAATGCTGAAAGCATATAAAAAACCCAAATTAAATACTGAGAAAGACAAAAAAAAAAAAAAAAATTGAAGCTACAGTTTTAAAGAGAAAAAAAGACGCAGGTGAAAGTATTTACACAGCAATTACAATTTCCAAGATCTTACATAACTCATCATAAAGTATAAATCTCATTACCAGTCGACAAGATTCAGAAGTCATCTTCCTATACCAAAGGACCAATAAGGGTAATTTGGAATAACAAGCTCTTTCACTCATGCATGAACAAAAGAAGTTAATTTATTATTGCAATTTAGACTTTCTCCACTGTAGAAAACATTTATAACAGCTATTCATTAATCACAAAGGGTGCTATGGCATTTAGGTAGAGAACACCAAAACTTATGCAGATAATGTTACATTATGATCATCATAGGATCAAAAGAATTAGCAGCAGATAAAATATGTAAAAGAAGGAAACAAAATATTAAAAGGTTCATAAAATCACCTGTAAGGCTCCTTGCAGGCAATGCGAACTTCAGTCTTCACAGTCATAAGGTCTAGAAACTGATCCTCCTCGATCTTTTTTTTCAAAATTTCGTTAGCCTGTGCAAAAAAATAATCTAGATAAGCAATAACCATATTGATGAAAGACTACCTCAAGAACCACCAAACTTGACATTCCCAAAGCCTCAAGGCTAAAAGTTGTACTTCAGGATAGTAAATGCAATCCTTCTTGAGCTCTGTTTATATATGTGCAGGATTCAATATTATTTTGAAAAAAAATAACATTACCTCCACCAGCTCTTTCTCATGTTCTTTATAGAGGTCCACAACCCTCCGCTTGACCTTAGCGTAATCTTCAGGGTTTGTGTACATGAATGATAGATTTTCAAGCTCAGACTGCAATATATAATCAGTTGCATGATCAGTAAATTAAAAGGAAAAAAAATGTATATAGTATCTGACAAAAGATGTTGCATCTTGGAAGTGCAAGTTGATCTACTCAAATAGGATATTTCAACTTGAACTAGAATAATAGAACACCTTAATTACTTCAAGTTCAAGCTGGTCAATCTCAACATTTTTAACTTTGATCACTCAATATAATGAATATAATTATATAACATAGCTCACCAATTTAAGCAGCAAATAGTTATCTCCAACTCAATTCAAAGCAATAGAATTTGATTTGATGCATGAAAAGGCAACATATAGTATACCTTGATTTGATACATTCCTAGCAATTTTGCAAGAGGAGCAAAGACCTGAAGAGTTTCCATAGAAATGCTCAACTGTAGACAATATACTGATGTTAAAAGGGGAATAACTACATGATCAGTGGAGAACTTATGAGTTTTAAGTCTCAATTTCTTTTAACTGTACCTGCTTGTGTGGAGGCATATGTGAAAGAGTACGCATGTTATGTAACCTGTCGGCTAATTTGACAATAATAACACGGACCTGAAACATCATCATTTCAATGGTAAATGAGCTTCCATGATAGATAAGCCAAGTCATTTAAAAGGAAAAAGAAATTCAATAAACAAATTACCTCCTCTGTCATAGCAAGAAACATTTGTCGCAGGTCATCAGCTTTTACATCTTGTACTGAATCACTTGCACTCTTACACTTCAATTTTCCTAATTTGGACACCTAAAAGTAGCAGGAAAATGAAAAGAACTGATATCAATATGTGCTCAAATCATGGTGACACTATCTAAGATGAGATAAAACAATAAAGAACATAAATGTACCCGTAAAGGTATAGCACCTTAGTCTCTCCTTCGACAATGTGGCGTACAGCGGGACCAAATTCGTCCTCTATTCTTTCAAAAGTAACAACATTTGTATCTTCGACAGTATCATGCAGTAACCCAGCAGCAATTGACTCCCAATCCAATTCCTAAAAAAGAAAAGTCAGTCTGTTAGATTGAAGAGTGCAATTTAAAGTAGATTTAAAGTATTGGGCATACTTTTAAATTTCGAGTAACTCACAAGTTCTCCTAGAATGCGTGCAACTTCTACTGGATGAATGATGAATGGCTCTCCACTGCGTCTTTTCTGACCATCATGAGCCGCAAAAGCCAGCTGTACCAATGAAATTATTACTAATAAGGAAAGGGCATAAATTTGCAAGATTTGTCAACAAAGATTCTTCTAAGTGGGAGGCTACCTTTAAAGCATTGTGGACCAATTCCAACTCTTTTGGTGAAAGGTAAGAAACGATAGGCTTAAGATCCTGAGGCAGTCACACAATCAACAGTATAAGCCAAACTATAATGGAAGCAATCCCTCTTTCAAAAATAATGATGACTATCACAATATGCACAGTCTAGGCATCAATTTTGCAAGTTACCTCCCACAATCTTTCAGGAGAAGTCACATTGAAGGCACCTGAGGGAACGGATGAAGAACAGAACAATTGCCATGTTTGACCAGCAACATTAAGCAATCCAGGTTTAAAGAGTCTCCCAGCAAGTGCAGATCCAAAAGCTTCAATAGATTGAAATCTTCCTATATCAAAGGCTTCACATTTCTGCCAAGAGAATAACATTGAAAAGGTCATGATATAAATCATCATGAGAAACTTGTTCATAAAATAAATTTTGCAATCATGTACAAGAATTATAGTAATAGAATAAGCTAACTAGGGGTAAGGGAGAGGTTCATTTATATAGTTTCCTTTGACCATATGACAATATAAGTTCAACAAATAGACATAAACTTAATGACACTCTAATATCTGAAACTAAGTGGCCTTTTCTTTTAGTAGGACTGCAGAAAATATTTGGATAAAGAAGCATTCTAATCAACTTTTTACTAGCTCACTTAGATGAGGATATAAGGATCAAAATAAAAAAATAAAAGTGGATGATCACCAACCTTGTTTGGGCAAATAACACAGAGAAGCAAAGGTTTGCTATCTTATTTTCCTCTGAAGATTGGTGAAATAATGATGTTTACCAATAAGCATATTACCTTCTCAATCCAAAGGCTAAATATAAGCATATTATCCTTTTCATTCTTTATTGAACTCCCAAACAAAACTACACTAAGGTAACTAAAGCAATTCAATAACTTAAATACTAATCCTAATCGCAGACATGACATGCTATACAACATGAAAGAAAATAATGGTACTTACAGATTTGAACTGAATCCGCCTTCCATTTCGCCCGGACAACGATGAGGAAGACTGAGAAGAACATGCAGTGCTTGCAAGAATCCCTGTCAATATTCTAGGAGCTTTCCATGCGCAAGATAGCACGCTGCAGTCATATCTCCCGCTACAATCTCCTATAGATAACTTGGACGCGTTCAAGTATTCCAACGACACTATAACATAAATAATAAAAAGTAAGTACATAGAGTTATTCAAAATAAAAATCATCAAAATCAACAAATACTCGAATTTCCATCAAATTTATCTCCAGCTCATTCAATCCTAAAATAAAACAAAATAAGGCTTACCTAAGACATAAAATTGAATTTCACTATATAGAATAATCAATTCAACGAGAATTTCATGAAAACGGAATAAAAAAGCTGAGTGATAAAGTCGGCAGACATTAGTTTGATACCAATTGATAATAAGAAGCGAGCCAGATAGTTATTAGTTAGCTAGTTACCTGACAAGGAAGCAGCATAAGCCACAGAAGCCATTTCTATAGGGAAGCATCGATGCGAAGCAATTTCATTGGAGCACGATTATTATAAACGCATGAAAAGAGTTGGGAATCCTTTCTCCGTTGTCGTTGGTAAACAACAAGGGAAGATTTTATTTTCAACAGTGCAGTGATAAAGAGATAATTTGGAGAGAGGGAGGAGGGAGAAGGAGAGGGAGGTATGTGAGTCGTTTAGCCAAGGCCACACAAAATGACTGCCGTAATTTGGAGAGAGGGAGGAGGGAGAAGGAGAGAGAAGAATATGAGTCGTTTAGCCAAGGCCACACAAAATGACTGCCGTTCGATAAAGATATTTCTCTTTTCGGGGCTTTTTTAATTCTTTATCATATAGGTTCATATGATTTATCTATCTGGCGATGTAAATCTTTTATTATTATTATTATTGAAATTCTCTTGGTGATTTCTAGGTGGAATTTCTTTTTTTTTTTTGGCGAGATTTAAATGGAGCGACCAGTTTAGCAGAAATTTACGCCATCGATGTTTAATGTTGTTGCGCACAAGATCTATGATCAACGCATTATTACCCATCTTCCGAATTCGGCTCTTGCAAAATGCGTGAGATGTGATGCGCGATATTGTGATTATCGTGTCCACATACTAGTAGAACTATATTTTTCAATTTCCACTTCTTATATTATTAATTGATAATTCGAATTATAATTTAATATATTGATTAAAATATATTTAAATAATAAAAAAATAAAATATTTATACAAGATATATGACTAAATAGATTATATTAATTTTAAAATAGATAATAAATACAAATGAATTTTTAGTTTTATATTTTAATTGCCTTTTTTACAATTTTATTTAATGAATCTGTATTTTTATTTATAGTTATTCTTAAATAAGAAGTTTTATATGAAAATTTTAATTGCTTATATATTAACTGTTAGTTTGATAAATATTAAAATTTTATCTCAAATAAATAAATAATAACCATTCATTTAATACTAAATTTGAAATCATAATTAATTATATATATTAATTATATGATCATCTTCATGTATTATGTCCAATAGTTTAATAAATATAATAATTAAATTTATGCTTTAAAATTTCAAAATAATACAATAGTTCTAATAGCTTTTTTAGTAATCAATATATATAACTAATTTTAATCTCAAATTTACTTTTAAATAAGTGATTTTTATTTATTAGCTAACTGGTTAATTCAGATAAAAATTTGATATCTGTCAATTTAATTATTTGGCATATAAATAATTAGAATTTTTATATAAAACTACATAACTAAAAATAAAGAAACTACAAACTAGACAATTAAAGAATACTAAGCTAAAAAAAAAGTTTTCAAATATTATCTATCTTTAAAATAATTATTATTTTTAATTATTTTTATATAATATATTAAATTATAACTGCATAAAGTGCAAATTATCAAATTATTTTAATTATGATGTAAATTACTATGAATTAAGTTCAATTTTACTTTTTTTTCTCATGAACTATAGTATATGAACATAATTCGCATGGCTTGGTCAACATGGTTAACTAATGAATAAAATTTAAATTTAAATCTATAATTTATTTAATAAACAAGTTAAATTTAAATTTATTCTAACTTATCTTGATTAACTAATAAATAAAATTTAAACTTAAATTTGTAACTGATTTAATAAACAAGTTAAATTTAAATTTATTCTTAACTTATCTTGATTCAAACTTATTTTTAAGTTGTAACTCTAATTGTGATTTTCTTATATATAATTTCTTTTTTTATTTGAAAATAACATCTATTCAGTTTTGATTGACATATACGTTTATTTATAAATATTTTTATCCAAATATCAAAAAAAAATTATATTTGGACCTTGACAACATTATTCAGAGGTTAAGTGTAGGAATAATTTCAAATTGAGTTACTTCAATTTATAAATAAATTAAATCAATAATTTAATAAAAAAACATAAAATATTTTCATATCATTCTTTTAATTTTGAATCGAGATAATTCATAATTTAAAATTTTTACATAAATAAATATTATTTTATTTGTAAAGACTTTTAAATTTTTGATATTTTAAATATATTAAATTATAATTAAGTACAATTTTACTTAAAATTTTTTTAATCACTGTAAATTTTATTTTTTAAAATTTCTTTAAAACTTAGAATGAGTTTAAATTTTAACTTTTTTACTGTTTAAGTATTGTCAAAAACTATCATTAAATTATTAATACTAGAGAATCATGTGAATATGCAGCTTGTTTGTTTCAAAATTCTAATTGATTAGACTTGGACCGGGTAGGGGTGTGTACAGGAGGGGTAAAATTGAAGATTTGAAAATTTTAATTCCATCTAAAAATATTCGGTTCTCAAAATTTAAGAATCCATCCCATATCATATATTATTAAGTTTCATCTTATTTTATACCAAATTTTTAGAATAGGACAATATGAGACATGAAACAAATAAAACAAGATAAAACAGGTCGAAATTGGTGATTTTTAAACTTTTTAAATGTAAATATTAAATAAATATATTTATCTAATATCTATTTAAAATTTAAAATCAAGTATCTAATAATGCAAAAAATAAGTCAGTAAAACTATAATATATAAATTATGTAATATATTTATTCTAAAATAGAAATATATTATATTAATTATATAATACAAACATAATAAAACTATAAAAAAACAAGTCTACGATATTATAAAATATTAATTCTAAAATATAAACATTATATATATATAGCACAAAACATTATTCAATATAAGATAAATCAATATAAAAAAATATAATTTTCGGTACAAATATAAGTGTTATCTTAGAATTGTCTCACTTTTTTGCTTTGAGGTAGTATGGAACAAAAAATTTCAGTTTTTTTGGATATTTTCCACAATCGATTTTTTCGATTTGATTTTCAGTTCAATTCGGCATTTTCATGTCTCGTGTACAATAATGAACCTTATGAGTACTTTTTTTTTTATATATATAAAGGGAATCTAATGAGTTTCAATTAGATTGATTCATCATTTAACCAATTGTTCTTATATATATATATATATATATATATATATGTTGGACCTTTTGTTTCCAGTGATAGCCAATTGAATTCGGAACCAATTATATTAAATTTACTCATCCAACTTGTTGAAAATCTTATGTTTTACTGTCCTAGTCATATAATTGAAATTAAAATTAATTATGACCTACTATAATTTTAATATACCAACACATATGTATTGTATACATTTTAAATAAAAATGGTGATGACCAGTCCCACTGCATTTGAAAGGATGGGTGAACCAGTCACAATGTCTTCAGCAAGTAGTAACAACCATGTTGTGTTGCGCTTGACCTTACCTATTATGACTATTGACTTGTTGGGTCGTGATTAACATCAACTCATCAATGGCCTAATTCATTTCTTGCCCCTTTCACTCGCGCACGGTATCGACACAGTATAAAAGGGAAATGGGCATCAACAAACAACGATTTTGAAAAAAAAAAAAAAATCCAACATATTTCTGCACTTGAGTTAATTAGTGGAAATAAATTATTTAAAACATGATATAAGATATGCCATTAAAATCATCGGTGAGAAATTTAATTAAATAAATTTGAATTGGGTTTGCCCACATTATGCCTTCTAATAATAATGATAATATAATAACAGTATCACCATATTGTATAAAATCGTCGTATAATACAGCCACAAATATTGTGGCCCACCAATGGCTCCCCCTCCGCCCAATGTGTCCATAACTCGTGACTGCTTTGGAATCAACGATATACAAAAGCCACTGGCCAAATTTTTATACTTTTGTCTCAAAAAAAATAAAATAAAATATATATATATAGAAGAAAATTCCATCTTATTTAGAAGGCGCCAGTTTGTCGACCTTTTTATCCTCTTCTCACTTGGCGTTCCTAAGGCGAGAATATACCCACCGTTCTCTCTCTCTCTCTCTAAGGTGAGAATATACCCATCGTTCTCTCTCTCTCTATATATAACACGTATTACACTTAAATTTATTTTATTTTAAAAAATGGTAAGTATTTTACCTTGATGAATAATTATTATTAATATAAAAATATATTGCTTAATGAGCTAATGAACAAAAATTTGAATTGTATTTTTAATGCAATCATAATATATATTTTTTCTTCACCTTTACAAATATTTGTTTACTCTTGCTATTGATGAAAAGGAAAGTTATTTAAATAAACGTGTAAATACTATAAATTAATTTAAATAGAATATAGTTTTGCATTTAAATCATAATTTTAATGAATAAGTAAGTTTTTGATTAATCACAATATATTCTAAATTATAAAACCTCTTTTAACCAGAATGTAATCATAATATATATATTAATCAGAATGTTACTACTGTTAAAGTTTATTATTCTAAAATTTCTTTGTATTAATGTTACTGCTATACGGAAATTATAATCACTTTATTATAATTATAATTTGTTTTTTGGGCATTTTTAACTTAAATTTCGTGTGCTAAAATTCAAAGCTTAAAAAAAGAAGTATCCCCTGAATTGATTTGTTTTAAGTTGGAGGCAGAATTTAGATTTTGATAGCTTAATTAGACAAATTTAAATTTAGATGAAATTTTTATTGTCATTCTTTTCTATATTACTCGAGTTAAGAAAAAATAATGAATCGTAAAAACAAAGTATACTTATAAGTAAATTCAAATCAAACCATCTTTAATATTCAGAAGTGTATCTTACTTAATTATTATTATTAAAAATAGAATTTAGTATTTGATTCTTTTTATTAGCCTAAAGCTGTTCATAAACCAGCAAAATCAAGCCTCTAAAATAGTTTGTCTAAGTTGTCCTCTAATACTTTGATTTTTAATAAATTAAATGAATAAAAATATATTACTAAGAGTTTATATGATTTTTTGATTTTGTTAGAAATTTTATCTCTTATTTATGTATTTATATATTTATCTGTTATTCCATGTATGTTACACATGAATGAATATTTTATTTTCATGAAAATATATTTAAAAATTTCTATAAAATTCCAAATAATTGATAGATTAGAAATTCATAAATTTAAGTAAAAATTATTCTTTGTTAATATATAAAATTATCAAATATTCATTACATAAAATGAAAGTATATACCTCCAAGTAATATGCTTTTAATTTTTCCATGAAATAATAAACAATTTAGGGCCCTATTTTTCATTTATCTATAAAAATTGATAGAATAAATATGGAAATAGGAAACTCAAACTCATGTGACAAATAAAAGACCTAAAAGGATCACTGACGGAATATCGCATCTAAAAGTTCATTTAATCTGAAATTTAGACAAAAATGAAATTGTGATCCTGGAATCTTGGGTAGAGATAGATAAATTAATGCCTGAAATAACGAAAAAATCATCATATGCTCCAGAAGATAGATTATTAAGAGCCATACTTGGTATTCAAGTATTTACTTCAAAGGAAATTTATCTAAAACTACATATAGGTGGCAGAGATCGAGTTATTGATGTGAGATGTATCCAAAAAAAGAGGGTTCCAGCTATAATGTAAAAACGATTCGTGTATGTATTTTATAGAAACGCAAAATCAGACTGGGTGATAAAGTAGTCGGAAAATATGATCTAATTAAGTCATTAGATAATAACACATTCAAGATGAATATGAAAAGGATTTATTGAATCCTTGTAAGTTAAGATTTTAAAATTTGTCTAAAAAAGTAAAGATTTTAAATTTATTTATATTTTCTAAATAGAATTAATTGTATATTTTTCTAAATCATTTTTTAAAATGGAATAAATTATCAAAAATAAAATAAAATAATTAAAAATTTTAAATATCCTATCACATATCAACTGACTACATTTAAGTTGTTAAATCCAAAGAAAATAGCAATAAATAAGAACACCAATCAAATTGACAAATTTCATAAAGAAATCTGTAAAACATTGAAATTGAATTTATCTCGTGCGACTTGAAATTGTTGATTTATTGCCAGCGAGTTTATTAGGGAACATGTAGTCCATATGAAGTCTCTCCACTGCGTGTTCAATTAGAATTGTAGATTTTTTTTTTTTGTATGTAGTTTTACATATTAATTATGAGATTATTTTAGTCTCTTAATTTTGTTTAAGGAGCAAGAGAGAGCAAATTTATGTGTGAAGTTGAAATTTAAATGGTATTTGGTAAAATTAAAAAATTAGACTGAAGTTTAAGTATTAAATAATTTAAATGTTAAAAAATTTTAATTGTATAGTTGTTTGGTATAAAATGAAAATTAAGAACTGAATCTAATTAATTTATTTGATAATAAAATCATTGTATAGATATTAAATGAAGTTTATTTTTAGAGTAATGTTATTCTCCATGAATTATTTATACCAAACTTTGTATGAATAATGTTATTTGCAGTTAATTATGTAGGCCATGATAAAATATACTCCTTCCATTCCACTATATAAAATATTTTAACTAATTCATCAAGATTAAGAAAGTAGTTATTTAAATTAGTTATAAATTACTAAGATTAAATTACCTCTCATTTTGAAAAATACAAAAATAAAAGACATTATTATTTTTTATTAGTCCAAGAACTCCACTTTCATTATTTCTCTTATTGTATTTTGTCACTTTATTTCATATTAAATATATTGAAATTCATTTCCACTAAAATTTTGATATCAAAATAGTTTTCATGTTTCCACCAATTATTTAGATATATTATAAATTTATTAGTATGGAGTAATTTAAAGTGTAAGTTTCCTATGTTAAGCAGTGGTTTGAAATTTTAATCTTCTTCTATTTTCTTTGATATACATAAATAAATAAATAATGTTTTTGTTTATTGAAGTAAATTTATAATACATCTACAACAAATTGTCATTAACATATCTTAAAAAAGCAAAATACTAGTTAAAAAATATTTTAAATTTTCAATAAATAATTAGTGACTAGAAGGATAAAATGAAAAAAAAATTAATGATACATTGATTATCTATATTTTTCACTAAAATATGTTGTATAGTAAAATGGAGGGGGTAATAATTGTTGACACCAAATAGTATAGCTATATCATGACCAATTCAAGGTGTAGCAAATAGTGGCCTCATAGTAGTTCCATTAATTACTAACACAAAGTCCAATTGGACAGTCATAGGAGCAAATGATATCATTCGTGAGAAGTTTCATGTAAATAATTTTGTTGAAAATAGCATTACTCTTAATTTTGAAGGAGAATTTGTTGATTTATTAAGAATATATAGGTTATATTAATAAAAATATTTTAGTATTTATTGTCTAAGTGTGTTAAGTAATAATTTTAAATTAAAAATTTTGATTTATTATTTTAAGAAAATTCAAATTAAATTTAACTTTTCAGTAATTAATAAATAAGATTATCAAATAAGTTTCAAAAAATAAATATTTAAAATTTTAATTTTAAGTGTTGAATTGAGATATCAAACAACTTTTTAGGGAAATTTCTAATAAAATTCCAAAGGAAAAGTACAAAATTCTACTCTATAGTTTTCATTTTTGACAAATATAGTCTGGTGATTTATTTATTAACAAAACTCTATTTTGTGGTGTAATTTTGTTTGTAAAGTGGTATCAAATGAAATTATGTAGTTAGAGTAATAAAATTATGTATTTATATATAATTAGTTGAAATAATGTACAAAATTTAACACCAGATTATATGAATGTAGCTCATTTATAAATTTGATATTGTTTTGCAAATGACGTTATACTATAGTATAGAGTTTCATCAATAAATAAACTACAAAATCATATTTGCTAAAGACGAAAATCATAGAGTAGAATCTTATATTTTTCCCAAATTTCAAATAATTGATAGATTAGAAATTCATAGATTTAAGTAAAAAGTTATTCTTTGGTAATATATAATATTATCAAATATTCATTACATAAAATTAAAGTGTATACCTCCAAGTAATATGCTTTTAATTATTTTATGACATAATAAACAATTTACAGTTTTATTTTTCATTTATCTATAAAAATTGATAGAATAAATGATTTAGTCAGGTCATTCAAGATAACAGCACAGTCAATGAAAAACATTTCTTGAATCCTTGTAAGTTAAGATTTTAAAATGCGCCTAAAAATATGAACTGACTAGAACTATAAAATTAGATGGTACAAAAATTGGTCAAAATCGGTTACGTTTTAAAATTTTTAAAAAATAACAAAATTCAATTTTTTGATTAGATTTTTGGCTAAATTTTAAATATTTTGAATATTCTCAATTCTCTATAATTTATTATACTTTTCTTATTCATATATATTACTAATTCCTTATTGTTTTTATTTTTATGCTATAATATCTTTATATTTATGCATAATAATTTTGTGTAATTAAATTGAACTAATTGAATCAGTCGAACAAATTAAACATGAATCAATTGATTCAATAATAGATCCAATTTTAAAACTATTGCTGTATAAGTTGATCTCTGGTGAGCGACTTATTATATTCGCCATTAGCACGGATTTTGCAGTTAATATTTGAAGGAATTGGAATTTGAAACCTTAATAAGAAAGAGGAAGAAGAATATGCATGGATTAGTTCTGCTACTCTTTGATGTTACCTTCTTGAGCATGTAATGGAAAACAAAATAATTCACACCAAAGCACAAAAATTCTCATTTCATTTAGTTTCTCTGTCTCAAATTAAATGTCATTTTAGAAAATAAATTTTTGTCACAGTAATACTTGATATTTTATAATTATTCATAAATATTAATTTTTTCTAATCGTAACTTTTACTTTTTTCATAATAATTATTTTTTATAGAGTGATAAAATTTATAAAAATAATTAATTAAAAATAACATAATTTTTTATTTATATTGTAATATCTATTAATTACAACTCTTAATATACTTAGAAAAATCTTAATCAAGATAGGACGGAGGGAGTAATAAATTAGCAAACTTCTTGGATCCATAAATATAATACGTAACTCTGTTTCCTGCAAAGCTTTCAAGAACAGCTGGCACCGAATATTGTCTTCTTCTAACATAACAGCGATCCAACTACTTATTACTTGAAATGTATTTATCTCATCCTCCCCTCTTTATGCACCCGTATCTGATGGAGATGATTGTATGATGCAAAAACTTTCTCCTTTGAGTATACAGATTACCTGAATGAAAATTAAAAAGGAGATTTAAAAAATATATAAGAAAACAAGAATTGCATAAAATATCCCTCAAATTAGAGAAATTCTTTTTCCTTATCGTTAACCTGTGAATCGCAGTGTTCACTCACCTCACTCATAGAAGGTCGTGCAATTGGCTTGCTCATTGTGCACATTCTAGCAGCAGACGTCACCCTATAAATTCCATGTATATCCAAATCATCAGACTCTTCATCCAATAACAGATGGAATGCTCTGTCCAGCAGCAGCGGCCGAGCCTGCCATTATTACACATTAAAGCCATCTCTATCAGGAAACTTAACACTCTTCTTATTCCCTTTTCTTTGGCCAAACTTCACTCGGGTTGTTGACACAAAACCAAAAACACTAATTTACTAACCCATTCAATCAAGATTTTGTCATCCTGCGGCACGGATCTTTTGCAAAACAGTCTTAAGAGCAGAACTCCAAAGGAAAATATGTCAGCCTTTATTAGCACCATTGATTCATGGTCTAAAGAATCCTCAAGCTGGCACCTTTAAGGAAAAAAAAGTAGCAATTTCTTGAAACCCCTATAGAAATGCTACTGGACAAGGTTTTACATATATATCAAATGATACAAGGAATTAGAATATCAGGTAAATGGGAATGTTATTTTTGTACATAGAAATGCAAACCTGTTAGTGAAGGCTGCAACTCTTGTTCAAGTTCAAGCCAAGTAGCACGCTCGAAGCCAGTGATCTATTGGAACCACAAGTTGACAGTTAATAGTAGATTGAAAAAAATTAACGTCTTATAAGAGATTTGGTTATGGAATGTTGATCACCATTGGCTGCATATCAGATGTCAGAAAAATGTTACTGGGTTGTAATTCGCCATGAGCAACAGGGCCTCGGGGGCATTCTTCATGCATATATCGGATACCGTGGGCTATGCCTATTGCTATCTTCAATTTATCTTTAAATGTTAATTCACCTTGCTTTCTACTCAAGTCTGTGCTAATTGGGAAAAAAAAGAAAAATGTTACCCTAGGCTTATCCCACTGATAAAATTTGTGAAAACTAGTGACAATAAGCTTGAAAAGGATATCAAGGAAATTACCAGGACGATGTTTATCTAATATCCCTTCCTTTGCAATAGGACAAACTAGGATTGTATCATGCTTATTTCTGTGGCAACCTATCAAACTTAGAATGTTCCTGTGCTGCCTTCTTTTCAGCTTCAAGAATTCTACCAGAATTTCCTTTAAATCTCTTTACCAAAACAAAGGATTTACGATCTTCCAGGTATCCATAATAGATGGTACAATTCCTATGTTGGCCATTCCAAGTCATAGATTGAAACCCTTTGTGATGGTACAACCCGTAAAAAACCGCATAGATGTTGTAGGTGTATAAAAAGATAATTTGAGGCAAGCACTTTTTTTTCTTTTTTGGTTAATTTTACTCAACTAATGTTTCAACCTGCAGACTCAGAGTTCTAAAGACAACTCTAATATTACTAAACTAAAGACTCAAGCTTGGAATTTTTTAGTATAAGGGAGTGAGCTAACAATGGGAGCTTGTAAAATGACTTACTCAATTGCTCTTGCAAGTATTGTAAAATGGTCGGAAAATAAACAAAATAAACCACCTTCCTCTGGCTGATCTCTTCGTGAAGGAACCTGATATAAGAATCTGCTGCTTCACATGATTGATTATTACACTGACCTGAGAAGGACGATGGCTCAGACGACACAGCAGTCTTTACAGGAAGAAGGGTCAGAACAATAATTTCGTCATCAGGATTAACCACATGATGCACAGCCCTGCAAAGTGGAGCCACACCAGTAATCTCACGCGAAACGACCTTTAGTTCCTCCAAAACGACTATAGCAATCTGCTTACTCTGATCTCTTCTTTTCCGAACCATCTCTGGAACCATCTCTGGATTATGGGTTATAGTTTGTGCTTAATGACTGGATTAGCCGTCTCATCTGTTGGGCCGCCATCAAATATATGGTTCTTGTTGTGTCATTTCTGCAAGGCTGCTGCCCGGCCTCCACGATACTGTTTCTTGTTTACTTAGAATCCGCCGTTTAACTTTGATTACACCGGAAAATTCTGTCTTTATCCTCAACCATTCGCCGCTTCACATAGAGAACAAGCACGTTGCAAGATTTTCTTTGTTCTTTCCAATGGCATGCTACAACATAGAATTCCAAGGCATTCAATGACTTATGAGACATTACATTATTGATTTGTTCTAAAATTCTGATATGGAATCTATAATCAAGACAAACACGTGACCAAAAGTTTCCTCCTGCAAATCAACGTATTAATTACACTAATTACAGCAAATCCAAATGTTAGTTTCCTGTTGTCAAAATGTGATAAGTGAGGCCCGCAAGTGCTGGAGTACGTTAATTGTGAAACCATCTTGTAATTGTTTTCTTGTAGCCATTGATTTTTTGAAATCAGAATATAAAAAGAAAGATTATTATTCTGGGATACCGCACATATTTCTTGTTGATCTCAGGTAGATTGCGCTTTGTATCAAAAGAAAAAAGTACAATCCAGGCTCTTCACAATGTGAAAACTAAATTAAGTCAACGAATATATATATATATCCCAAACTCTGTTTTAGATAAAGTGTTTTCCACTTGTCAAATTAACTATATTAAGTTTCATCTATTTGTAAAAAATATTTTCAAAAAAACCTTTTTTGTATTGTCTTTTATTTGGTGCATTCAGAAAATTGGTCAACAAAAAAGTTTTATTGGCAAAAGGAAAAACTAAATTATTTTTGAAAAACATGACTTTTTGAAAACAAGAAGTCATTTTTTGAATTTTAACAAACTCATCCAAATGAAAAAAAAAAAACTCATATAAAATGCATATATTTATTATCATAAGTCATTATTCACTATTAATACTCATCATCGGTCATCATCAACTGATAGTGGCAGCTAAAGATAAGTAGGACCCTAAAAATTTTTATTTTTAATGTAGTTTTCTTATATTAAATATTAAATAATATAAATATACAATATTTATTGTCTAAATTTTGTTATAATTATATATTTAAAAAAAATACTATTTATAGCATATTCCAAAAATCAGAATATACCTTATTCGAAAAATATTTTTTTGAAAAATATTTTGTTTAGACAAATTATTTTTTGTAAAATAAACGGTAGGGGTGAGCAAAACCGAACCGAAACCGAAAAACCGAACTGAACCGAGTGAATTCGGTCTATTTGGTTCGGTTTTAAAGTAAATTCGGTTCGGTTCGGTTTAAAAAAATAAAAAAATTCGGTTTTCGGTTTGGTTCAGTTTAAAATTGAGAAACCGAATAGACCGAATAAACCGAATTTGTGGAATTTTTTTTAAATTTGAGTTTAAAAAACTAAAAATAAATTATTTTATATAAGATAAAAAAAGTCCAACAACCCATTGAGCCCAAAACCGAAAACCGAACCGAACCAAACCAATTTTTTCCGGTTCGATTTACTTCGGTTTATCTTAAATTTCGGTTCGGTTCAGTTTGAATTTAAACTAAATTCAGGCTATTTGGTTTTCATAAATTCGGTTCGGTTTGAACCGAACCGACCGAATGCTCAGCCCTAATAAACGGAGCCTTAGTAATATAATACTTTTGACAAGTGATAACATATTTTTAATTTTTTATCTGATAAATAAACTAATAATTAAGTATATAATTTTTAAATTAATCAAAAGAAAATCTAAAAAGTTCTTTAAATAAAAATAATTTAAGTTTAACATTAAGTTCTTTATATTCATAATTTTCAAAATTTTAATAACAGTAAGTACTTAGTTTTCTATATAATAAAAAAATTAAAAAGACCAAAGAGACAAAAAAAATAGCCAATAAAAAATGAAACTATGATTTTTTTTATTATTTATAAAAATTGTATCATTATTGTTAAATTTATTAAATTAAATTAATTATAATTTGATCATTTAATTGACTTGAAAATGTCTAATTAGATAATAATTCTCTATAAAACACATACTAATATATTTTAAACAATAATAAATTTTTAATTATTATTTATTTATTAATTTTAATAATTCAACTCGTTAATTAGTTACACAAACTTTCTTATTGTTTATTGAAAAATTATATTATTATTATTATTATAATTTATTAAATTAATTTAATTACAATTTTATTATTTAATATACTTGAAAAGATTTAATTAGATAATAATTGTTCTATAAAATATATACTACTATGTTATAAAAAATAATAAAATTTTAATTATTATTTATAAATTTAATTTAATAATTCAATTAATTAATTAAAATAAATATTAAATTATTTAAATTTATTATTATAATCATATCGCTCAATGCACATATTTAAGATTAATTTCAAAGTTTGTAGTATTCCTTATATATACTCGTTGAACCACCAAATGTTTTGGCTATGACATTCAACTTTAGATATTAAATTTTTTCTTAATTTTCATCTCCAATTCTATTTTAAATAAGTGTTTGTCATATGTCAAATAATTATATTAATAAAATAATATTTTGATGAATGACAAGATAATATATTTTAATTTTATATGACAAATAAATGAATAATTAAGTATTTAATTTTCTCAATTAATCAATAGAAAATATAAATAGTTTAATAATATAAAAATTATTCATATAAAAATAATTTAAAAATTTAACAATATAAAAAGTTTTCCGCATTCATCCTTTTTAGAACTTTAATCAAAATAAGTATTTACTTTTCTATATAATAAGAAAAAACTAAAAGACTAAAGAGACAAAAAGATAATCAATGCAAAAAATAAAACTATGAATTTTTATTGTTTATCAAAAAATTATATTGTTATTAAAATTTATCAATTAATTTATTTATAATTTTAGTATTAAATTTTCTTGAAAGGTTTAATTAGATAATAATTTATCTATAAAATATATAATAATATTATGAAATAATAATAAATTATAATTATTAAATATATTAATTTTAATAATTATTAAATATTTAATAAAATAAAAATATTAAATTTATTTAAAACTTACTATTATAACTATATTGTGTAATACACATATTAGCGACTAATTTAATCATTTAAAATAACCTTTGTAATTTATCATATTCTTTATATGCACTAGTTGAATCATGTAATGCTTTGAATGTGCAATTTAACTTAAATATTAAAAATTTTGTTTAATAAATATATATAATTATAAATAATAATATTATTAAAGATATCACCAACTCAAAATTAGATAAAAATTATATAACTTAAATAATCACCAACTCAAAATTAGAAAAAAATTATATAACTTAAATATTCTACTCATCATCGTAATAAAAATTGTCTCCTAATTATTAAAACGCTACATAAAACTATTTTTCGTTGAATAATAGATAATACTAATATAGTTTCCCACTTCTTAAGTATTTTAACTATTACATTTTGTAATTTTCAATAAAAGAAAATATTACGACCAATTTATAATTATTAGGTAAAAGTAGTGATATAACAAATTTTAAATAAACAAATATAGATCATTAATTATACTTTAATACATAACAACAATACCACTTATTTTTAATAGAGGACAAACTCAAAGGGGCATTTTTTCTATAAAACTATATATTGCTGAGTTAATTTTAATAAAAATATAATTTTTTAAAAAAAGGTTTATTGAAAAAAATTCAAATGTTTTATTTTTCTAAGATATCATTAAAACCTCATAAAATAATAAATATTACTCAAAATTGATCAATTTGTGTCAAATATCATCAACTGTCAAAATTAAAATCTTAAGTTAATTTTATATGATGACAAAAAATTCAATATACAAATGGTAATGATTGATTTCATGGATGTCTCATGCCTTTCATGTCATCATGTAGAACTAATTAGAGATCTTAATTTTGACAATTTGATGATATTAGTACAAGTTTAATCAATTTGATGTATGTCGTTTTATGAAGTTTGAATAATATCGTAAACAAAAAAAGAGAAAAAAAAATTAGTTTTTTTCTTGTTAATTGGCCTTGATATTAAAAAAATAATATTGATATACAAATTTATTCTAGCACATTAATAATAAAATAAATAAATACAGAATGAAAAAGAAAGTTAAATAACTAATAATAAATAAATCTGATTGGAAATTTATAAAAATTTTTAGTTAACAAAATAAATCCAATAAATCAACAGTATATGGTACTTGTAGAATGTGAAATGATTCAAAAGTCAGTAATCTCTTAGTAAAACCATTTGATGAATAAGAACCTATTGTGAAATTATCGACAACTATATACATATGAATCTCAATTCCAATTTTCTTGTCCCATTTTATTTTTTATTATTAACAAATTAAAATCAGAATCAAATTAGCAACGATATTTTAAGCATTTTAACATTTGCACTTGTAGATAATATAACTATCATCTATTTTCTACATAATAATAAATTGAGTCCAACAAGATCAATTAATTATAATAGTAAACAAATAATTTAGTGTACTAAACAATTTATACTGAATAAATAATTTAATATATTTCACATAAATATGCTTTTAATTTAATAAATAAATAATTAAATATACTTCACATTAAATATATATTTTTATTTAATATAGTTTAAGTAGTAAGTTTTGTATTTTGATATTTTAAGGTAAATAAAAATGTATAAGATAATAATTTAAAGTTAATGCTCAATTGAATGATAAATTTGGTAAAATGCAATTAATTTCTTATATTCTAAATAAAGTAAGAAACAACTACTATATATATATATATATATATATAAGAATCAATTTGAGAAAAGTTAAAAGTCTAGCCTTTTTTTTTTCTTTTTTTCTTAAAACAATTTTTCTATTTTAATATTTTGAAACTACTGGTGATAAACTCTTTTTTTCTTCTTTTTTTATTTTCATTAATAAAGTGGATCACTTTTTCCTACCTATTAATCTTTATTTTATTTTATTTCTATTTTAAGAGTTTTTATTTTAGATTTGTTATTTTATCTCTCTTGATGAGAGTTTTTATTTTTTTATTTTTAGAATTTAGTGATTTGAGATTGATTATTTAGTAATATATGATGATATATTATTGAATATCGTCTTTCAAATCTAATCTAGTATATTATATGAATTTTAGTTCATATCCTATTGTAACATCATATCTGATATGAATCTCTAAAATTCATAAAGATATAAAGTCATCGAAAAATATTATTCATAGTGAAAATATAACCATAATTTTGAAATTGGGTTAATGTGCAGTCATTAGTAGTATTGAGAATCAATTTCATATTGGTACTCTATATTATAAGATTATTATTTTTAGATATTGTATGATTATGTATGAGTAAAAATATCTTCCATTGATCTGAAAAAAAATAATCTAAAAAAGAATAATTTATACACTCAGTCAATAATATTCTGACACTTAAAACACAATTATATTTAACGAAATACACTCATACTCTTATTTGATGTACATATGCTTACCTTATTAGATAAATATATACACCTAATATATATAATATAAATTTCTCACCAACCTGACTGAGACCTTTTTATTTCAGATGCCTCAACCTTAGCAACTAGACTTCATTGGCAATTTGTCTATATTAATAATGTTAAAATTTTCATATATATATATATACATGAGATGCCAAAATCAAAGTGCATTTGGAATGTGAAAGTAAACAAACTTTCTAATACAAATATCCAAATAACAACTAAATATTTAACCATTAGAAATCGAATTTAGGACTTTTTAATTTTGAAGCCTCAATTTTGATCGCTCAATCAAAATCTCATTAATGTATTTGTTGACGACATTAGCACTTACATGAAATATGGGCGAGCCAATAAATGCAGCAGGCCAGGTGCCCCACATGAGCATATTAAGAAATATTAATAATGCTTCATGTAATATTAAAAATTAGAAATTAGAGAAGGGAGAGAGGTTTGCAATCATCTAAAGTTAAAAGATGTGAGTTAAAGGTGAGATATGGATAAAAATCGACTGAGCAAGATAGCCTAAATAAAAGATTACAACGGTCTTTTCCTCTATATTAGTAAGGGAAACTCAATTTTTTTTATGTAGGGTAAGAATATGATCAAATTTATGAGATTGTTGCGACCATTAAATTTTCTATGCAAGTAAAAATTTTCCCCTTTTTGGTATATAAGGTAAAATTTAAAATTTTTTAATAAAATAAATTTTATTAATAAATCAAAAATGATAATTTACAAACAAAGTAACTTTATACTTTACCAATATTATTATTATTGTTGAGAGAAGATGGATACTTACTGACTTAGCTATTTGCGTAATGAAAGGCAGCTAGCCATTTGACATTTTAATTTCTACTGTTTGGATGTACTTTGATTAAGAGTATATAATGTTTGGCACTGCTATTGTAAAAATTTGATTTTATTTATTAAATTATCATATTTTTAAAATTTCAAAATATTTTAATTTTATTTTAAAAAAATATTTTAATTTTATTTTAACAAAATATTTTCATTTCCTTATAAAAATAGATTAGTTAATCTAATTTAGAGTTTTTAATACAATGAGAAAACAAAAAAATAAAAAACAACTAACAAAAAAATGAAATTATGAATTTTCTTTGTTTATCAAAAATTATTAAAATCTATTATATTAATTTAATTATATTTTTATTTTTTGTTTTATTTATTTGATAATAAAATTTATTGTAATTATTATTTATATATTAATTTGAATAATTAATTAATTGATAAAAATAAATATTAAATTTATTTAAATTTTATTGTTATATTGCATAATCACGTGAATTTGCGACTAGTCGGATTAATAGTCGAATACATTGAGTGCATATGTTGAGATACATATGTAACTTTTCTCTACTCTACCTTCCTTATTTGTTGAGAGGAGTTTGATATTTCATCATCTGTCTTCTCTATTTCTATTCTACCTTACATAGCATTGTACAGTGTTGCACAAGTTGTAATTAGCAAGATGTTAGCCAACCTAAATCACATCCTTTTCCACTACCAACGCTTATAAATATGAGTGGCAGTGAGGCCCTTATGGTCCATCGAACATCATTCATGTACAACCTGGTGGATTTTGTGCAGCCGTAGACATGACAGTGGAATTCTGACATGAAGCTGATATAGTTCCTTTAGTGCCTTCTTAAGTTAGATTTATATCAATCAATTCAATTCCTTCACAAGGGACCAAGGAGCTGCATGCTAAATTAACTGCAACATTCGAAGTTGAAATTCCCCTAATGTTCTTGTAATGAACATCAGAAATTTTCACACGTGATGGCTGCAAAAATTATGCACAATAATTATATATATAGGTGAGCGATGATGATATTGTTCATAATATATGTATACTCAAACTATTACCTTATTACTAGTGCTGCCATAATGCTGATCTATGATGATAGGATTCTTAACTGAGCTCATGATAATATCTTGAAAAGTGATGCTTGAAGCCACACCTGGTAGTGATGTAGCTCAAGTACAATTAATTCCTGAAATCTCATTAACTGGATTTTCATTCTGAGTCTTGCCAAGACTACCAACACCAGCGAAAAAAAAAACAATGAAATCAAATAACATAAATAACCTTTTAAAGTATGAAAAAAAAAGCAAAGCTAGATATATACCTAATGCCTTGTCCTGGGCCGCAAAAAATCTCGGAGAATCTAGCATTAGTGATTCCTTGTCCAATGGAAATGCAGTCATTACCAGTTCCAATGTTGCTTGTAGATACATTGACCGTATTGGTGTCGCTTATATGCATGCCATCCGTGTTAGGGCTATCAGCTGGTGCAGTTACGTTAAGATTATAAGCTGTAAAGCTGCTGCTATCTGTAATATGAAAGTGGATATTGATGGAGCTGATGTCATGAACAATTGAATTGTCCACTCCTTGGAACTTGATTGACTGCGTCAGAAAATTACAAATAATCAATATGATTTTTTGTGAAAAATGTATATATTGAGATGCTTACAGCGGGGAGTCCACTGCAATCACTATTTTTCTCACAATCAGTGTGCTTCCAAACGGGCTAATTTTCAAATGAGTATAAAAAAAAAATTAGAGAAATATGATATTTTAAAAAATATTTATAAAAGTAAGAAAAATTTAAGAGTATTTAGCGCAACGGGGCAATCAAAGTCCGTCGTCTACCAATTAAGAACCTTGCAGATTCTGCTAGCTGCAGCAGAAAATATTATTATAAAATATTATTATATATTTTAAAATATTATATAATAATAAAATTTTATAAAATATTATAAAATAAAGTATTAAAATATTTTAAAGTAAAGTATAAAATAAAAAATATAAATTCATTGAAATTTTTTTTAATTATTTAGCCGGCTATTATAAGAGACGAACAAATATTTGTCAAAAAAAATTTAGCACATCAATGAAATATTATTAAAAGTAATAGTGAATAAAATTATGAAACCAGTCTGGAAAACGATGGTTAATATTATAGAAAGCGATGGTTAATATTCGTATGTCAGTAAAAATGGTGAATGTTGTAGTTCATAGCGGATTAACACAATAATGATATATCAAATTTTTATTTTGTCAATCAATTAAACTGGCAGACAAAATAAAAAATTTTGATTTATATAATTAGAAAAATTTAGAAATAATTATAAAAAAAATTTTTTATTTAGTTAATATATATTCTTATAAGTAAAAAATATATATATTCAAAAAGTAAAAGATTATTTTGAAAAAGAGATTTCAAAATTTTGAATTATCATCGCGTAGAAAAGAATACGTTATTAAGTGTATATCTAAATATTTTTTATTCAATTTCATACAACATTTTATATATATATATAGTTCCATATGAATATATTTACTTTTTGCAAAATATACTTGAATAGTGCGTTTGATAATTTTATTTACTACTACTTTTAATAATATTTTATTGGTGTGCTAAACTTGTTTTGACAAATATTTGTTCGTCTCTTATAATAGTGGGCAAAATAATTAAAAACATTAAAAAAATTTATATTTTTTTATTTTATACTTTACTTTAAAATATTTTAATACTTTATTTTATAATATTTTATAAAATTATATTATTATATAATATTATAAAATATATAATAATATTTTCTTTTACAAGGCTGCCTTGCAGCAAAATCTGCAAGGTTTTTGTTCGTCCGCCAATACAATTAGCTGACGAACAATAAAAAAATGAAAAAAAAAAAGTTCGTCTACAGTAATGTTTGCCAGTTCAACTGGCAGATGATAACTTTGACTGTCCCCTTCACTAAATAATCTTAAATTTACCTTATTTTTATAAATATTTTTTAAAATATCATATTTCTCTAATTTTTTTTTTTTTACACTCATTTGAAAATTAGCCCCTTCCAAACACTAGAACCTTGTCCGTCAAAGGTTCCTCCACCAGTTAAAACCAAACAATTAATATTTTGAAACAATATCCAACAACCCTCTGAATATTCACTCAAATCAATTGTTGCCTTTACATTTCCTTGAACTTCAACAATTATAGGTTCAGAGCTTTTTGCATGGCCCTTGAAATACCACTGGCGCAGTCACAAAAATCCCTTGTGGTACAAGAAATTTTGCAGGATCACTACTGGTTTTACATGCGTCGTTCCAAGCCTTCATGAATGCCCGAGTATATAAACGGATTATTTTCAAAGGTTAATTTGTTTAGAATTGTGTTAAAGCAAATTGGCAGCCAAAAGGGCTAGGAATGTCTTGAAACTCACCATTGTACAGTCAATATTATCATCTCCTTTAGCACCATACGTGGGGACATCAAAAACCTTAAGTGCAGCATCAGAAGTGTCGGCAAGGACGCGACGCCCACCAACACCAATTCTGCACACTTTTGTTCTCCTCAATTATTCTTTATTATTTTATTAATTCAACGATTTGCAAAAAGTTACAATAGGGTTTGGAATTTATAGATTGGAGAGTCTTAACAACAGTTTTTGCTGTTGTTCTATATATGGTTATTTGGTAAGCTTCCATGGAAATGTGATTATAAGATTGTTACTACTTGATTACTTCTTTCTATGTCTAATGATATTCTGCAACGATTTGGCGCAGGATTGACTAAAAATGCGACATTAACGATATCTGGTCTACCAAAGGATTGACTAAAAATGGGACATTAACGATATCTGGTCTACCAAAATAATGGCAAATTAAGCGAGAAAAAAAAAAAAAAAAACCGCCTGCAGATAGGAAATTCTTGTTCAAGGAGACTCTCATTTGCAATTATTTGCGAGAGTACCGAATTGTACTGTTATAGTTCTCATTATATAAATATATTTAAGTTAAAGTACCAAATCCACTCTCAAACTTGTTTCAAAGTAACAACAAAGGGCAAAATAACTTTTTTTGTCAAATGTACTCTTGTATATAATATATACACACGCACCATCTGAAATTTTCAAATTTAAAAATCTATTAGAGTATGAAAATACACTTGCTAAAAAGGAATTCCAAGATGGGGATGGGACACAACTCGGCAGGTAGGGGATGGCCTTGACTCTCAAACCATTTTAAAAAATATTAATATATGGGTGAGATTTTAATAAAATATTGTTAATTATGCGAGTTCGTCTCCAATCTTCTTGACTCGATACCTAATTCTTAGACGTTCGAATTGTAGTTTTTAAGAAGAGATGCCTTGGATATGAGTTTTTTTTTTTTTTTTTTTTTTGCAATTTTTAGTATTGCATCTCAAATTTCTTTAATAATGGATTATATGCCATATGTAGGAGAAGTTTTAATATGATTAAAATTTATCATACAGATGTTGATTCACAAATTAAATTCAATCATATATTTAATTTTTCCTACAAAATATGTAATAGTATAGCAACTATTCAATAAGAAGTTAAACTTATAAATTAAAATATTATGAACTACATTTTTTTTTTGTTATAATTAAGATTCTATGTGGTAGTTTTGCCCATACAACTTCTTCAAATTAATTTAAACAATTTCGAGAAGAGATTGAAATCATCTCTTCTCTCATTTTTTTTTTCTTAAAAAGAAGTTTTACTAATTTGCATTCTTTTTTAATTAATTTAGCTTTAATAAAGATTTGAATTCATAACATCTCAGCCTTGAACAAGTTCAGTACTGTCGAATCATAGTCCGTTAGCGACTCTAATATGGGTTTAAGTGTCTAACTTCAAGCTCTTTTGCCTACTCTAACAGGATGCTTCATACAAAGCTTCATAGACTTTGAATTGCAAGTCATAATAAGAAAATTTGCTAGTGAATGAATTGTCCAATCATGATCACATCTGAACAATTATGTATAAGCGAACACTAACAGTAAAATTTATGCAGCTACTGTAAATTTTTTATCTTGGATAATTAAATGAGACGATATGATGTGTTTACTGCATAAAAAATTCATACTTAATTAGAAACATACTTGTATTACAAACGTAGATGTGCCTTGGCAATTGAAACATTCGAATTATTAACAATATTTCTGGAGTTCTTATCACTAATAATAGCAGCTTGCGAATTTGACAGAGCAAGGTTCAGCCTATGTTTTTGCCTAAAAGTCACACAATTATGGGGTTAATTTCACCCACAGTTCTTCAATTTAGATCTTATTCACAACATTATCCTTAATCGAAAAATTGTAACACAAAAATCTTATTAGTCATAAAACATTAAAAAAAAAAAATCTTTCCGGCAAAAAAACTCAGCAGAACACAACTGCTACTTGATTTTTCTGTTATATTTAATAAGTGTTAAGGATTTTTATGTTATAATTTTTCAATTAGAAATAATATCGTAAATAGTAGGGTCTCAGTTGAAGGACGGTGAGTACAAGTAACAGAACACAACTGCCACTTGATGTCCCAGCAGAATTCTTTTTTTAGCAGTTGGGTCGGCGTTAAGAATAGTTGTAAAACTTCGCTTGATAAGGCTGTGGTTTAAGAATAAAAATGGGTTTATATAAAATTTTCATTTCTAACACAAAAAATTTTCATTCCAATTAGAATTAATATATATATATATATATTTCGTTTCTCATTTTGGTAGTATAGAACATGAATATATCAGACGAGAATAGGACAATCCAAGCTTAATTTTCGGTTTTGCAAGTGTACGACTTACAATCCAATGTTGATCGTCACCGACTACAACCAAAAAACTTGAAGGTTTTAATAAATACCGGCAAGCTTTTTTTGATACCTCCCGTCGCTTACGCACCAAATGGCGGCGATAAGCTCAACAATTCTAAGGAAAAAAGAAAATTATAAAGAGGAAATCAAGGACAAGTAGCTGGGTTCTGCTTGCCGCTGGCTGCAACTTTAACATTCTCGCATGAAGCTTTAAGTTCCCCAGTATAAGCTTTGGTAGCAATGCCTGTGTAGGACAAATCTATATCAGCAAGTTCCACTCCTTCACAAGGAACTGCTGAGCTGCACATGAGGCTGACTGCTATTGGTGAAATTGAGGTGCCCCTAATGTTTCTGAAATGAACGTCACTAATTTTCACCTTGGATGGCTGCATAAAAGTGATAGACAAGACTTAAAATTGATAATAAAGCTATGGTATGACTATTGGTGATACTTAATTGGAGTCTGGTTTCTGAATTATTTACCCCGGCCACTTTGTTACCATAATGCTGATCAATAATGATAGGATTTTTAACATTCTTCATGATAATATCTTTGAAAATGATGGTAGCAGCCAAGCTAGCCGATGATGCAGGATATGATTTGATTCTGACACCATTCGTGGTATTGGACAATGAACAATTACTCACAAAAATCCCGCTTACATCCTTCTCGTTTGGATATTTGCCAAGGCTTCCAACACTAACCCCAAAAAAGACTTAAATTAGCTTAATTAATTAAGGGGGAAAAAAAAGGAGGTTACCTGATGCCATGCCCAGGGCCACAAGCGACTTGGTTAACAGTTAGATTGTTGACACCTTGTCCGACGGAGACACAATCATCACCAGTTGCAATGACGCTGTTAGTTACACTTATAAATTTAGAATTGCTGATATGAATGCCGTCAGTATTTGGGCTCTCTCCTGGAGCAGTGATGTGGAGATTGGTGAAAGTAACGTTGGAGCTGAATATGACATGGTAGTGAAAGAATTTACTATTAAGGGAAGTGATCCCAGAAACCATCGAATTGTTCACCCTATGGAACTTGAGTGACTGCAAAACAATCATTTCAAGACCAATTGATTAACCATGTCACGGATATTTATAATTTTTTTTATTAATTACAGAGTTTCAACCCATAGTCTCAGAGTCCTGGAAATATTAAGACGATGCATAATTCTGATGAAGCTTACATCAGGAAGAGTCTGGCAACCCTTGTTCTTGTCGCAATCATTGTATTGCCAAACTTGACTACCTTGGCCGTCAAAAGTCCCTGTGCCTTTCAAAATCAAGCTGTTGATTACTTCGAAGGAGATCCATTCTGGTGACGTGTATTCGCTGAGATCAGAGGTAGCTTGTACATTTCCCTGAACGTCCAAAGTCACAGGCTCTGTTTTGCATGGTCCTTGAAACACAACAGGACCTGCCAAAAATGTCCCTTCTGGGATAAGCATCTTTGCCGGAGAAGTCGAGTCGCATGCTGCTCTCCATGTTTTTATAAATGCCTACATATATATTAGTCACATTTTTTACTATTAAATCTTCCATCGTTAAGAAAGCTTAGAATGATATATTTATATAAATCTTTTGGACTCACTAATGCGCTATCGGTTTTGCCATCTGCCTTAGCACCGAATGTTGTAACATCAAAAACTGCAGAACCACTAGTAGTATTGGAGTCCAAGAGGCTGCGGCGGCCTACCGCACCATTGGCCACACAAGAGAATAAAGTTAGGCCAAATAAAAGTATAGCCTTAACCTGGAATATTCCTGTGATGGCCATGGTGACTTTTATTATATACAACCCAGAAACTGTTAGTATTATTATTTTTTATTGCAAATGTTTCGAATGTTATTTATACATTGTTAGATTCCATGTATGGTTAATCAACAGTAACGAACTTGTTCTTATGTTGGACTATTTCTGTTAATGCCTTCATCCAGATTTAGCTCTATATTTCCTTAATTAAATGACAACTTTATAGCCTCCTCTGTTTGCTGTGGCGGAAATTCCTCTGTCGCATCTGAAATGTTTGGTGCAAAATGACCAATTCTTCACCTGTCAACGGAAAACCTGATGGTATGGATTCACTATGGATTTCCTGCTAGGCTACGACTAATTCAATATTGGAAATGAATCTAAGATTCCATAATGCTGTTAAATAACAAAAAGTATAAGCCGGAAATGTTCCTACTTTTAGAATCCTCGAATCAAATAAGTTGGCACCAGCCACTGCTAGACCCTGAAAGACACTTTCTTGTTTTCCACTTGCAGAGTGTAACATTAACAACCATAACAAAAGACGAAGGCTGAAAAAAAAAAAAAACAGTTTCCAGCATTTGTCGTCCACAAATATCATTTCTCCAATCCTTTGCAATATTTTTCAGCCCTGCTCCAATCCGAGCTCGACAACATTTTAAATGGAGCCACTCCTTCAAACATCAATTTAAGATGAGGATTTCAAATGAAGACACGTGTGAAATTTGACGTCGATAAATTTTATCTTTCAATCGAAACACAAATCTAACAAACAGTGTGCATGATGCACAACTATTCAAATGATCCCTAGAACAATTTACAGGAATAATTCCAAACAGCTTTAGCTCAAAACCACAGAAAAGGAAAGAACACCCTTCCTTGCACCCTACCGAATTAGTCACGGAATTTCCTCCAATTCCAATCAAAACCATATTCTTCCTAAAAACAAAAATCTTCCGCGCAGATAGAACACAATGTACATCAGATTTCTAATTCAATTCCATAAAGAAATCAAACAATCTCAAACACCACAACCTAATCAATGAGATGAATTTACAAAGGGTGGAACCCTTCCAACCTACCAGTCCTTGGGCCAAATGGACCTTTGCGATTACTCAAACCAAAATATGTATTTGCCGCTGTCTAATCCACAAATTGGCAACCTCTGTAAAGGAACTCATGTAATATTCTATATATGCGGCACCTCGACAATGAAAGTGTTCAAAACACTTTACCCCCTAAATCTAACAACAACACAAGATATATCATCTTTACTCTCTCTTTTCAATGCCTCGGCAGTTAACTGCTTAGCTGCTTTCCGTGGGTCTTTATTCCTTCTTGCAATATCAACAGCCTCTTGATTTGACACCACCTGAATTATTTGCACCGAAAAGAAAAGGGGAAAAAATTCAATTTTATTGACATTTTCCAAATGCAAGCACTGTCTACCAAATTCCTTAAGAGTACGGAATGATTAGTACTAACTCAACCAAAGGAAGAAAGTTAATTTGAAATGATTCACCTTCCAAAGACCATCACTGGCGAGGATTAAGATGTCAATATTGTTATCTATGTTGGTATCTTGTATATCAGGGTCCGATCGCAGATGTGATTTAAGGCTCTTGTCTCCAAAAGCACGAGAAACTGCCAGCTGCCCATTAACTCTAGGGACATCTCCTGCAAATAAGTTGCAAAAGAAAGTACCGTGAATATTATTTAAATATTAGCCCAACTGCCAAAAGTGTTTTCAATTAAAAATAACCATTCCAGTTGCATTTGAAAGGTAAACATAGAACCATCAATAGGTCATTGCCCACCAGTACAAGCTTCTATAGTGTGATGGCAATCATGACATGCAAATTCATATAGATTTTTATGTATGCATCAGACAATTTTCAAATACTGAAAATATGAAAGCAAAGTTCCAATGGATCACAAATATAGATGTCTCAAATTTTTGGGAGAAAGAAACTAGAGCTTTTCTTGCAAAAATAATCAGAGGCACATAGAAAATTTTGGGAATGATCCTAATTAAACACAAAATAATTAATAATGGATTGGAAACCAGCCATAAGCAAATAAACAAACAACACCCTCTATAAAACTATGAAAGATTTCTGTATGTGCGCACAAATTGGCAGGTAATATCAGAATTGATGAATTAGCCCAGGTCAATATTAATACCCAAGGGGAAAAAAAAAGTGATTAATTAGCCCACGTCAATATTAATGCCCAAGGGAAAAAAAAGTGATGCTACCTTATTGACACAAGAAGAATCACAGTTTAAAGCCTTAAGCTTCAGATGATACGCAACAAGATTAAATACACATATCAAAACTTGGATAGAATTGTTGCTCAAGAACCTAGCATCTGGAGTCTAAATTCATATTTTATAAGTGGATAGACTCAACAACAGGAAATTAGCGTGTCATCTTAATTAGGGGTGAGCATTCAGTCGGTTTGGTTGGTTTGGTTTGGCTTTTTATCAAATTTTAATAAACTGAATTTTTTCTATTTATAACCAAACCGAACCGAAATTTTTTAAAAACTGAATTAACCGAACCGATCGTATAAAAATTTGGTTCGGTTTGTTTCAATTAAATTACATGTATTTTAAATTTGGTTTGATTCAAATTA
>CATIWR010669202.1:0-32931 GCA_949677035.1 Omphalea diandra | reverse complement strand
GAGTAGATGTAGGGTTGGCTAATACCCGAACCACTATAAAACTCTTGTGTTCATTCTTCTCCAACCCTTTCTCTAAATATTTCATTCTTATGTGCTTCCTCCAAAATCAAAAGTCTAAATTTGCCACCAATTCAACCCCTTCCTTTTTGGTGCACTAGGACCAATAAATTGTATCAGAGCTAATTCTCAATTCAAGCCTTAATTGTGTGATAAAAGATTAATGGCACAAAAAGGAATCCACTCTCATCTTAATCCCCACTTTGATGGCAGTAATTATTGTCTTTGGAAGCATAAAATGGAGATCTATCTTGATAGCAATCTCATGAACTTAGGGATTATATATTTGAAAGTGGAAGCCTCCAACAAAGATTGTTAAAGGAGTAGAGGTGGCAATTATAAGAGAAGAATGGAGTGAAGCACAAAGGAAGGCAAATGGGAAGAACAAGAGGACAATGGTTATTCTTCTAAGCTTCATGTCAAAAGAAGAAATTGAAAGAGTCCAACATTGCCACACTGAATATGTCATATGAAAGCCCTAGAAAATTATCATGAGAGCACAACTCTTGTGAAATCAAACAGGTTTGAGATGTATGTGATAAAGTGGGAGTTCTTCATGATAAAAGACCATGAAAACATCACGAAATGACAAATAGGCTCCTATTTATTATCATAAACATGAAAAAGTTTAGAAGGGCTCTTAACAACTATAAGGTAAACACTAAAATCCTTAAATCTCTTCCATTAAATAAATTTGGTGCAAGAGTATGCAGCATTCAATAGTATAATCCAGAGATTGGGAAAGTGCCAATCGATGCCCTCATTGGTAAGCTTCTCACTCATTAGATGGCTTTAAAGAAAGATGAAGAGATGAAGAAGCTAAGAGAATAAAGACATAAAGAGGAGAAGAAAGCTCTAGCCTTCAAAGCTCAAGAAGATTATTCGAGCTCAAGTGACTGAAATGAAAGTGATAAAGAAGAAAAAGAGCTTGTCAAAATATGAAGAAGGACCAAGGAGTTGATGAAAAGGAGAAGAGAGAGAAGAATCCAAAGAAAGTCATCTTCCTATCATCACAAGGAAAAGAAGAAGGCCTTTATGGCTACTTGGAATGATGATTCAAGTGATGAAGATGAAGATGGAGATGAAGTAGCAAACTTTTGCTTCATGGTGCAAGAGGACTCCTCCAAAGAGGTAAGTACTTTTCAACACTCTTATGATGATTATGACACATTTGATGATATAGATGAACAACTTTTAGAAGCTCTCACTTTGAAATGTGACAAATATAAGTCACAAATGAAAACTTACAAGAAAAAATATTGCAATCTAAAGGATGAATTTAAATCCTTAAATGATCTTATAAGTGAGTTGAGGACTTCTAATAAAGAACTCAAAAAGTCACAAGAGAGTTTTTTTAAGTCTTCATCCTCTATTAACTCTTTGAAAAAGGAAAATTATTCTTTAAAGGATGAAGTTATAGAACTTAGAAATTCCATCTCTAAATTTCATAAGAGGAAGGAAGCTTTGGATACAATTATTATATCTCAAAGACCTTCATTAGTTAGGCATGGTTTAGGCTTTAATGAAGGCTCTTCACCTACTTTTTCACCCACTACATTCATTAAAGCATAAACACCTCAAACTTCAAGTATTAAGGTCATGGGGAAGAGAGGTGCCCCTAGTATTAAACCACCTATGCCTAAAGGCAAAGGAAAGATCCCCTAAAGCTCAAGAGCCAAGGCTCAAATAGCAAATTATGTTTACATTTATAATAAGAAGCATGCTCAAACACACAAACATAATAAATTCTCTTATACTTCTTATCACTCATTCACTTGCATACATTCTCACCACCCAAGTATGAGAAGTCCCCCTACTAATACTATGGTTGTACATAGGAGAAAGACTCATAAGTCTAAGCTCCAATGTTATTATTACATGAGATATGGACATATCAATGTATTTTGCCACATTAGGAAGGCACATCTCAAATTGGAGGACCTTTCCAAGACTAACCCCCAAGGACCCAAGTATGTTTGGGTACCAAAACAAAGTGTTTAATATTATAAGATGAGGACTCCTTCACCAATTTCTCACTTTGGAAAATCTAAAGAGAAATGGAGATTGCTAATGAAGAAAAGAAAAAAAAAACATTTAAAAGGTTATTTGGTATCAAGCCATGGATACTAAACTTGTAATGTATCTTTTATCCCTTAGGTTTTTAACTTAATATATTGATGCATACATTTAGGGAGAGTTTTATTACTTGATATATCTATATGTTGACATATTTGATTTGATTTGATTGATTGTGTGATGAGTTGAATCTATTCATTTTTTTTCATGCAATTTATGTTTCATCCATTTATCTTTTTATATGTCATATCATAATCAATTATGCAAAATTACTTATGTTTGCTATTATAATTTGAGTTTATACAATTGACAAGTTTGTGGTCATTCCCTCTCATATTCCTCATTCTCTCTCTTAATCTCTCTTATTCCTCTCTTTTTGATCTTGACAAAGGGGGAGAGATAATTGATTGAATATACCAAAAGGGAACATATAAAAGGGGGAGATAAAATTGACAATGATCTTAGAATAACTAAAAGGGAGTATGGACTGAGGGAGAGCAATTTCATACTTAAGATTTGAATGACTTAACAATCATTCTCTTAGTAGCATGCATAATTGATTCTTTATCCTTTGCATATTCAATCTAAATTGTCAAAATCAAAAAGAGGGAGATTGTTAGACTCGGTTATTCAAACCTGAGTCAAAGCTCTCTTTTAATCTTGACAATATAGATTGAAAGTTTTAATGTCAATTTTAAGTATTGTTTTTACAGTTTATAAGAGTTATCTTCTAGGGAAGTCAAAATCTCCATCTTTTAGAAGAACAGAGGAATTCACGGTCGGTATCTCTAAAGTCGCGACTGCAACATTGTTATAGGAATGGATGAAGCTAGGTTAGAGAAATTCATGGGCGAATTCGTAGCCGTGAATCAGCTGAAGGAGCATTGGTTAAATCACAGATGAATTCGCAGTATGTGTCACGCCTCAATTGCGACCGTGACTTGCAAAGTGATTGAAGAGGGAATCAAGTCCACAATCATAGCATGCCAAGTGTCCCAACTATCCATTAGAGAATAAAATTTGTGAAACCAACATTATGGGTAGCGAACGCAATTTAAGAAGAAGAAGATTGTCTTTCAAACAGAAGAATTTGCATCCTAAGTCACGCCCTGTATAAAGAAGTATTGTGACCGTAACTTTTATGAGCAGTAAGAATGCAACAACTATATTTTCTTGGATGACCATGAAAAAGCTAACACGTGGACTAGTCATTAAATACAAACGGGATTTTCAGCAGCAATTAGAAACTCTCGATCGCACAAAGTTAGTAGCAACTTCAGCCTGACAAGCATTTAATGCTAAATCTGCCTAACACATCTTGGAGATTTGTTGATAGTTTTAGAGTAATGTCTCTTTGGTGGATTTGGGCTATAAATACTCCACTAAATTGATGTTAATGCAAGAGAAGAACAATTGGTAGTGTCAAAACTCTTGCAAAGTTAATTCTCTACCTTAATTCCTTATTTCTTTGTACATAGTTTGGTGTGAGCTTTAAACACCTTGTTTAGGTTTGAGAGTTAGCCTAGCTGTAAAACTCTTGTATAAGTTTGAAAGTGAGCCTAGTTGTAAAACTCTTGTATAGGTTGAGTGTTAGCCTTGAGAAAACACTTGTAAGGTTTGGTGTGAGTCTAAAACACTAGGTTGAGTTTGAGCCTTGGAAAACACTTGTAAGGTTTGGTGTGAGCCTAAACACTAAGTTGAGTGTGAGCTTGTAAAACACTAAAGATTGAGTAAAATACCCAATTGGTGAGTGGATGTAGGGTTGGTTAATACCCGAACCACTATAAAAATCTTGCATTCATTCTTCTCCTACCCTTTCTCTAAATCTTTCATTCTTGTGTGCTTCCTCCAAAACCAAAAGTCCAAATTTGCCACCCCCTTTCTTGGTGCACTATGGCAAATAGATACTAGGGCTCATCTTTCAAAGATGAATCCAAAAGTCCTTCCTTCCAAGTATTGGAAGCCCTATAAGAGATATTTCCTTGTAGCAAATGGTGAAGTATTTCATACAAGCCTCATCACCTCAAAGCCCATTATTGTACAATTCTTTCCAAGCTGTCACATTCATTCTCAATTTTTGGGCTCTTCTTTGCCCAACAAAGACCTTGTTATTGGGTTTGATTTATATTAGAAGATGGCAAAACTCAAAATTTTATCCATAGGCCTAAAGTACAAGGGCTATTTCTAGACTTTTACTACAATCTCATCCCTCTTCACAATGGACTCCTTTACGGTTCAACTACCTTCTAGCCTTTCCAATATTATCTAAGATTTACAAACCTACTATTGTGCAAACAGTCATACTGAGTTCCTTACCAAAAATCCAAACCCACTTTGGAAAAATCCAGACTTTTTTATAAGCCTACCATTCAAACTAAGTGAGGATATCAATCCAACTAAGGCTACCTATCCAGGCATGAACCCTGATGACCTAGCGGCCTTTTGCATCCCAAACCGACACTACCAGTGGATGGTTATGCCATTTGGGCTAAAGGTGGCCCCTTTCTTTTTTCAAAAGGCAATGATAGTATCTACGAAACATTGCTTCACAGTACTCTTATCTACATCGATGATGTTCTTCATTTCTCACCAACTATGGAGTCTCATCAAGAGCTTTTTCAACAATTTGTAGCACTTACCAAAAGATTCGATATCATGCTTTCTAAATCCAAGATGCAGATAGCCAAAATTGAAATTGAATTCTTGGGTATGAATTTAAAAAATGGACAATATAGGTCGGGCCCACATATCAGAGCATAATTATTAAAGTTCCCATATGAGAATTTTTCTCAAAAGTAAACTCAATAATTCCTGGGAATTACCAACTATCTTAGGGACTTTGTCCCATATTTTATAGCTCATGCATGTCCTTTCCAACTTTTGCTAAACAAAGTTCCCCACCATGGACTGCATGTCACACATAAACTATCAAAATTCCTAAAGCAGTGATGTAGAATTTGCCACCTCTTCATATTCCTTCCACAGGAAAGCGAATTTCACAAACTGATCTAAGTGATAGTTATTAGGGAGCCATCTTATTGGAAGAAAAGGATAAGAAAAATGAATTTGTGCACATGCTAGTTGAGCACTCAGTCCAGCAGAGCAACATTATCACTCCACATTCAAGGAGATTCTTGCTGCCAAAAATGGGATAAAGAAATTTGAATTTCACTTGATTAGATACAACTTCACAGTCCTTATGGATTGTTCCTCCTTTCCACGCATGCTCAAATTCAAAGGAAAAATGATTCCTCATCCTTAGTTGTTTAGGTGAAAAGACTGGTTTAGCAGATACAACTTTGATGTCTAACATATAAAGGGGAAGCAAATATTATCCCTGATCTGCTATCAAGACCTCAAACCATTTCTCTCATAGCAAGACGACATTCCTATCCTTTGATTTTCATGGCTTCTTCCTCTTCTTCCCCAAGCACTACTCCATCCTCTAGCCTTAGATCTTTTAATGACTGTTTTCTCAAGACAACAGTTCCTCCCGAAGTATAAATGCCCACAAGTTATTCCAAGATCTGCAAGATTGCATTAGAGCAGTTGTTTGTCTATTAAGCCACTCTTCTCAGAACGAGTGGACCAATTTTCGTGGAAATATTAGGTTTTCACCCTTCCTATCCATTCTTGAAAGCCTATACATTCATGGATTTTACTTCTTCCACCAGTGGCAGCTGGACATGACTAGAAGAGTTTCTCATCTTCTTATGGCATTTATGCCATCTCTACACAATTGCTTTAGAAATCAGGCCTTATCACTTATGGTCTCATCTAATCACTCTAAAGACAGGGATTCAGTATAATCCTTGTCTAATTATCTTTCTTGAATTGTTTTAACCAATTGATCAATGGATTAACACTCTCAAGGCCAAGTTTGACAAATGTGAGCCACAAACGACTTTAAGCAAAAGAATTATCTACACATTTTACAAACCTTATTTTTTGGGTCCTTCCAGTAACACTCCTAAAGTTATGGCCCATTTTCATATTTAGAAAGAATAATAGTTTTCATTATGGGCAGATGCTCTGCAACATCATGAAAAATTTTAAGATTTCCAAAGATAAATGTGTGGACAAAACAAAATAGTCGCATAGCAAATCTGGCCTTCTCTCTCAAAAGCAGTCCCATGGGATACGTTGCCATCTCAATACCATAAGAGTCTAAAGACAACTAACGAGCAATGGGGAAGATTGCCAAACTACTCAAGCCTTAAAGATGATCGAATCGGTGAAAAATTTATTCTTAAGGAATATTCTCAAGACCCCTATGATTATTACATGACACTCCAACATGATAAAGATGAAATAGAGTGTATTGAACAACACCATAGGGAAGAAGATTATGAGAATATGAATCTATCCCCATCTCATGAACCAATCATCAAGCACTAGGACCTCTTGTCCTTTTGTATAATTATTATTGGCCTTAATAATGCTCTGTAATCATGTGAAAGCTTTACAGGTCACATGGGGCCTAATGTGTTTTATGCTTTTGTTGTCTTATGCTTTTGTAGACATGTGATTACTTTAGCCAAAGTAATCACTTTGCTTTATGTATGCTTTTACTTTACAACTCATCTTAGATTCGAGCCGATCCCTTCTCCATCTTATATAAGGAGAAGCTTTGTAATATGGAAGAACAAGTTTTGAAGAAATAAAATCTCTCTCTTTTTCAATAATGAGTTTCTAAATTCTTTCAACCCAAGGCTGGCATCAAAATTATCTTTGTTCATCCCTCTTAATTCATAAGAGATATTGTGATCCATCTCTTCCATGAGTAATATGCTAAAAGGACTATAGAGCTAGTCTAAGAACAAAAGGTGAAGAGGACAGTGACTTGTGGGTTATGTATTGCCATTTGTTGCCATAGTCATAAGCACCTTATTCTCGCAAAAAAAGGCTTGTTAGCCTGTTATTGTTCATAGTCATAATTGTATGCTGCTCATGTGAATAAGTGCTTTTTAATTTGAATTGCACAAACCACTGCATAAATGTTGAGATAACTTTTCATCATAATACAAATTTTAAATTAGTAACAAAATTGTTTATCAATTTTAACAAGTATATGTCAAACTTGGTTTGTATTATTTTATGCTCTTTATTTTGCATAACTTGAGAACTATAGTTAATGTTTTTCTATGATTCATATTGATTTTTTTAAAGACCATTGGACTAATTAATCAATTTTAAGTCGGGTGCATAAATATGAATATCAGTTAATCCTATTGAATTTTGTAGTTTACTTCTTTCACTTATTATTTGAAAGAGGGGACATCTGAGCAGAAGATATTTCAATGTTTCAAATGCTTTTCTTGCAAATGTAAATAGCCATATCGATGTACATCTCTCAAGAAATTCTTCTTTCATCAGTTTACCTTTAGGAGACTTATGGTTCGTCAGCACATGCAGATCTACCACCAAAAAAACATGCATAATAGCAGTGGTAAACATGCCCATGAGGAAATAAAGATATTCACAACAAGAGTAATGGAGAAATAAATTTATAAAGTGACAAATACCTGTGATCAGAAATCTGCATGTGCGCACTACTGAAGCAACTGTAAGTGATTGGATATTATTTTAAAAGCAGTGAAATTCCAAATGCAAACTAAGGAAAACTAAAAACACATTTTTGTATCTGATGGTTACATTTTCCAACAATAATACCCATAAAGTTTAGAGACAAGAGCTATGATTTTTCTTAAGGCAATTGCAGTCTTTAAACCAAATGGCGTACCAAATGCTTGGAAATAAAATTCCCAGCCAACATAACCTTTTGGAGATCCACATTAGTCTCGACTCCAATATCATTCAGCATGTAAACAATATCTTTAGTAGCAAAATTACTAGATGCCCCCTCAGCATATGGGCAACCCCCCTAAGACCAGAGACTGATGAATCAATAGTGCTAATTCCCATCTGCAAAAAGAAAATGGACCATAACTTCATAAGAATTATGAGAGGTTTGAAAGTTCTTCATTGCAAAGAATTCACTATTGTGTTTATAGTTTTCTTTAACCAGCAATAGCAGAAAAGCCAAAAATTTATAGTACTAGAAATTATATGCAAGCTTTGGGAGTTCACTTATGTCACTAAAAGAAAGGAATCAGTGACAAGCTAAGCATCTTGATAAACATGTTGTGAAGAACAAGAGGATTTCAAAACCAGTCATCAGTCAACCATAAGACTTCACCCTAACCTTGGCAAAGAAAAATAATATATAGGTGAACCATCTCAGAACCAAGGCAGTTATGAACTGACATTGATTTGACATCTTAAAAAAAGAAAAAAAGGAACAGAAATTGAAAACCATCTATTTAAAACAGATAAACATAGACGCCATGAATCTCCCATGATTTGTTTTATAAGTACAAAACATGAAGAAAATATGTTTTACTTGGAATGCTAAAATACTCAAAAGAACTTGCCCATAAGTGTCATGAAGGTGGAAAGCAAGATTACCAATAGGAACAACATCCATAGCAGCTTCAAGCATTGGACTGACAGAACCTAGGCCATGGGACAAAAAGGAATAAAATTAAAATAGTTAAAAAGAGTATAAAGCTAGATGTTAATTCCTTCCTTTTCTTTCTCAAAAACACTCTTGTTGAGGTTTGAACCTAGAACATCCTACTTTTAAGGCCCAAGGGCCAAAATATAATCTAGCATTAAAGCATCGATATGATGCTTGAGACCAAATTGACCTTATTTCTTTGAGAGATATTAATGATAGTAATGAATGGTTGATGGGTAGAATGGATGGAGAATCTAATGATGAAGATGAATTGGTGTTTGATGGTGATGATTTAACTTAGGGTGCAGTTGCTAGAGCTAGTAGAGTTGAGGAGGCAACACATCCTATTAAAGGTAAAAGTACCACACCCACTTCCACTTCTAATGCTAGGCCTAAACAAATAGAAAGAGGAAAGGCAAAAACATCTTCTCATATGAGAGCCAACACTCCTCTAGTACTTAGAGATGAGGAAGAAGATGATATTAAAGAAGATGAAGGACATGAAAAAAAAGAGTTGAGATTGGAGATGATAAATTTGATGATGATGAAGGCAATATTGAGCTTGGTGATGATTGAATAATTGTGCTTTGCATTGACAATTCATAATTAATAAGTTTCAGAACTTGTTATTTAGTATTATTAGTAAGCTTAGGATTTTTGTATGTTTAGGGTTTCAAGTCTTTAGTAAGTTTAGGAGCCTTATGTGTTTAGGATTTGAAACCTTTATTACGTTTTTTTTTTCTTTTTGTACGTATTTTTTGTTGTTATTACTTAATGTGTATTGAATATTAATAGTTATAATATTATATTACCTTGCTAGTAATATAATGATAAAATTTAAAATTTTTTAAGTTTTTATTTTTGCACTTCATGTCACTTAAACACGCGTCTGCACCTTGCGCCTAGGTTCTAGGATCCTTTAATGCCTTAGTATGCCTTGAGCCTTTAATAACTATGGTTTTTATAGTTATAGAAGTTGTTTCTTCACTAACTTGATGCATTCATAATCTATATTTTTATATGTTTTTACAACCTTAAAATGATAGTTCATACGCAAAAAAATGGATTTATAGATAAAAAAAATTAACTATCAAACTTAGCCAAAAAAAAAATGATGCATGACTTTGTCCCATATCGATTGTGAGTAAGGAGCTCCCTTCTCACACAATCTAAAGAAGATTGCCTAATAGTCAATGAGTCTCTGCTCTAATATTTTTCTTATCAATTTGATCCTAATAGGCTTAGTTGATAGTTTAGTTAGGAGATTTGGTTTGAGTTTGGGTTTTTGGTCATGTTTTTTCTTTATTATAAAAGTCAAAGGACAATTGAACCAAACCAAATGGATCTGAAGAAATGAACTGAATCAGACCAAGTGGAAAAATCAGTACAATTTGGTTTTGATCCTTCTTTTGTTGGTTATGACTCTGATGCTTTATTTTTTAAAGAAACAATTTTGGTTTGGTTCCTATTATTTTAAATAAATAAACCAAACCAAACTGTGCTTACCATTAATTGAAACAGCCTAAAGTTGTTCACAACTGAAACACCTGTTAAGATTGCATATGCAATAAAATAAATTCAAAACACTATACATTGTGAAGGAATTAGATTTGCTAAAATCCTTATAACAAATTGGTTTCAATTAAAAATTCTAAGTTAACTCCTTCTATGGCATAAAATACATTCACATCTTTGAGACTATTTTTTTAATTCTATCATTCTTATTTGAAACACTTAAAATCGTAAATAGTACAATAAGTTGTAGATTATCTATGAGATTGCCATTTTAGCTTAAAAGCTACTAGATTCATAGCAAGATATGTTCATTACTTTTTATTCCCTTTTTTTTAATTCATCAGAATCAAAACAAGAAATAAACTTCAATTACTTCATAAAAATCTTTGTTTTAGTTATAAAAAAAAAAAGTACCACATTGCTTTTCTTTTGCCTATACTTTATATTTTTAGTGTTCCTTGTTATTAGGTAACTCTCATGTTATATGCATGTGATTTCATATATGACATTCAAAACTCATTTCAAATTGCCAAAACTTTGCACATGGTTAATATGATCTTGTAATGAATTTATGTTTGATTAGCAAGATGGTTAAATATTTTGTCAATTAACCAAATAATTATTACCTTCTAATGTTATTAGATGTATATCATGTGTTGTGGGATGTCCAATAGAAAGAGCAATATCTCCATCGAAAGTAGCATATATGGCTAAACGACTTTATGATATGGGTTGTTCTAAAATTTCTTAGTGATACAGGTATGGGCACTCCTGTTAATGCCTGAAACTATCTTATGCTCATATTAATGATGTTTGATTTCTTAGTGCTTTAATCTTAGAACTAGTATGTGTATCTCAGTGTTATTAATTTATAACATTAACAAACTGGACATCTTACCTAAAACACTGAAGAATCCAAAAACACCATCTTAATTCCCTTGTGACTTTTGTATTTGTTTAAATCATGATAAACTTATCAATTAATCTAAGCAATCATGTGTGAGTGAGCGAGTGAGTGACAGAAAGAAAGGGGATTATTTTTAAACATTATTGTTATATAAACTTGTCCTTATTTGGTCTTGGAACATTCTTCTGAGGATGTTATGGGTTCAAACCTATGAAAATCTTCTTTGATCCTACTTCTAAAAGAAACATACTATTAGATATAATTACTTACATGCTCCAATTGTGTTCACAACCAGAAGCACTACAAGTAAGGCTAAGCACATTAATGGCAAATTTTTATAAATTTAGAGTTGATTATCCATAGGATTTGTATCATTTAGCTAGAGATTTTACCTTTCTATGTCTAATGGCCAACTTCATCCCAAGTATCTCATCTAGATTTCGATGTAATGTGAGTTGGTAAGTAATTTTGTCCTACTCATCTTGGATTGGAATCAATCTCTCAAAAGTTTTATAAAAACTTGTCATCACTTCTTAATCTTCAAATATATCGAGATTGGAATAACAAAACTCTGGATTAAGATAAATCTTATTGCATGCAAAGGCTAGTGAAGTTGGCATTCTCATTTATTATCAATTATTTGGAACACTTGTATTTTTCATTTTTGTTATTAAAAGACTTCATAATAACATCTTTAGCCCTATCCATAGCCTCATAAATACAACCCATTGTAGGTTTTTTTTTCACCATCGCCTAATCTAAGAACACAGACTAAAGGACCAAATATCTTCAAGATATACACAACATTGGTCCAAAATATAAGCAACAAGATAATTTCAATTATCTTTTTTCCAACAACTTCTTTTACCCATTTGTTATTTGTCCAATCATCTAAAGTGAACATTTTTCTTAAATTGTGCTTCTGTTTGTGTATCCTTTGAAAAGTGAGAAAAACAATAGCAAATCTTGTGACACTAGCCCGAACAAGGTCTCTTTATCCTGTAAAATACCTCAATAAATTGACCACACCTAGGCAAACATAAATGTAGTCATTCAAGCTCATTGTCTGCTTCAATGTTATTTTAAAAGTAGACAAATTTCTAATGTCTTCTAAAATCAAATCTAGGTAATATGCACAAGGTGTCCAATATAAATGGGGTCTTTTGGTTTCCAATAATTTTCCTACAAAAGAAATTAAAGAATTAGTGAATTTAACATGTATGAAATGACTTCATCTTTTAAGAAAAACATGATTGAGGAGAAGAAAGTTAGTTTCTTACTAGCAACCATATTGAAAGTTGCATTATCAGTAACAACTTGCATAATATTTACCTCCCCACACACTCCACAAATCTATCGAGCAATTCAAACATTTTCTCTCTAGTATTTGAATATTCAAAAGCATCAATAAACTCAAGAAAAATTGAATCTTTAAAGGAATTCACTAAAAAATTAATGAGTGTCCTCTATTTTTTATCTGTCCAATCATCTGCCATGATATAACAACTATATTTATCCCATTCTTCTTCATAAGACTTCATCATAGTTCTCATGCTATCCACTTCTTTTCTCAAGAAAGGAACTCAAACCTTATGATAGCTAGGTGGTTTCAAACCTACACTATATTGGCCTATAGAATCCACCATCGTTTGAAAACTAGGCTAGGTAGTAGCATTAAAGGGAATAGCCACATCATACATCCATCGAGCTATGTCTCTATAAGATTTTTCTCGCAATTCCTTTTTGCATGCTTTATTTATCGTAGTTTGTTTCTCCTTCTTCAAGCCTTTCCTACTTTGAACAATTTTTTCTACATTAGGAGCAAAATATACATCCATTGAAACATTTTGCCTTGGCCTCTTTTGCATATTCATGGATTTAGTATTATTACCCTTTGAGCCTTTACTAGCTCCAATATCATCTAACTCTTTATCATTGCCATATCTACATCCACAAAATTTAAAATTGCAAGTCTTTTAAGATTGTATTCAATAGCTTTCTTCTTCATGTATTCTTGAATTTCTTGATGCACATGAGGCGAACATCTTATGCAAGCCTTAGCATTTCAAAATCCTCTAGCATTATGTTGTTTGGCATGATAAATACCCCCATTTTGTCACTTTTTCATAGAAGTTACAAATCAAATTGTTAGAGTTATTTGGTGTTTCCATATGAACATACTTCCATCCCAATTCTTTTGATGAAATTATTGAAGCACTAGAAGTCATACTAGCCTCCATAATGTGTTAATAAGGCTAAAATCAATATAAAGTAAAGTAATAGCACTAAAACAACCAAATCAACACCAAATCAAATACAAAATCAACACTAAATCAATACAACCATCACATCAATAAGCAGAAAATCAACACTAAACCCAACATATCAAATTCAATATAACTAGCATATTAATAAGCACAAAATCAGCGCTTAAACCAGCATATCAAAATCAATATAACTAACCAGCATATTAAAATCAAAATAAATATAACGAGCATATCAAAATCAATGCTAAAACAACATAGCAATAAGCTAAAAAAAATTCAACATAAAATTAAAAGAAAATGGGTGTTAGGGAGAGCAAACAACTGTGCTTTAAAAAAGGAAAAGAAAAATTGAAGAGGAAGAGAAAAATAAATAGAAAGAAAAATTAAAGATTGATCAGAAAAAAAGAATAAGGAAGAGGTGCAACCAGTTGTGCTTTATAAAAGGGGAAGAAAAAATTAAAAGGAAGAGAAAAAGAAAAAGAAAAAGAAAAGATTAACAAGGAAAAAAAAAGAATAAGGAAGAGAAAAGGAAAAAAGATTAAGGAAGAGCAAAAGAAAAAAGAATAAGTAAGAAAAAAAGATTGTGTACCTATTGTCCTATTGTAGGAGATTGTTGTCATGTTGTTAAAGATGGAGGAGCTGATTGTTGTCCTGTTGTTAGAGATGGAAGAGTCGATTATTTCTTCTTCTTCTTTCAGGTAGTTTATATTTCTTCTATTCAGATTTAGATCATTTCTTTTTCTTCTTTTTGTCAGCAACTTCTTCTTTTTTTTTTTTCAGTTGGAGCAGAGTTTCTTCTTCTTCTTTTATTTTTTTCAACTAGAGAAGAGTTTCCTCCTCATCTTCTATTTTTTTCGATTGGAGAAGAGTTTCTTTATCTTCTTATATTTTTTCAGCAATTGTCTTCTTCTTTTTCTTCTATTTTTTTTTTGCTAGAACAAATCTTTTTCTTGCCATAACTTTATATTTTTTTTCTTTTTTTCTGTTGGAGCATACTTATCATTTCATTTCTTTTGTTTTTTCTTGAAATATTCAGGTGTGATAAGGTCTACCAAAAGTACTTATTAATTTTTAATAAATGGTTTAGATTTACTCACATAAAAAAAACAAATATATAAATATTGTCATAAAGGCGCCTTGCCTAAGGCCCAAGGCACACATATTTGTAACAAGGCCCACCTTTGGTTTTCTAAGGCACATGGTGCACCTTGTGCCTTAAGCACGCTCGAGGCGCACCTTTAACAACTATGATAAAAGCACTAAGCAATATTTATTGAGTCATTTTTTTGTAACTTTTATAAACATATATAGATGATATATAGTAATTATGACTTAAGGTGTGTGTACAAATACACACATGCACAAACCATTCAAAGCATGTGCATTACATGTGCAAAAATCAATATAGAACAAGTTATCTAATTTTGTCCTATATCACTTAGAACAACATGCGGTATTAACATTAGTCTTTTAATTGAAAACTTAATTACAAAGAATAAAGATTAATGGCAAATCACAAAGCACAATCCATCTACAAATCTCCTCTCTTGATGGTATTGATTATCTGTATTATAAAAGTCGTACAAATAGTGGATAGAAAGTTTATACCAAAAAGGAAAAGGCAGTCATACACAAACTGAAAAAGTAAGTGGATAGATGAGACAATAAATGTTTTATTTTATGTTATTTGTAAAACATAATATGATAAAGTTTTATGTGCACATTAGCTAAAGAGATTTAGGATTCTCCAAAACCAACATGAAGGTACAAGTGAGGTTAAAAAGAATACAATTCAAATTCTCATCCATGAGTATAAGACCATCTACAAGCCCAATGAGATCATCACTAATATGTATAATTGCTTCAGTGATATGGTGGGTCCTTAAAGGCTTTGGGAAATAAGAAAAGCAGCAATGAGGAAGCCTATAAAATGGACCCATTCCCTCTTGCTAAGCCAATGTAGAAGTTTTTAGCACATGAAATCATCTTATAAAAGCTCTAAAGAATGAGGATCTTACTTTGAAGGCTAAAAAAGTAAGGGAAAAAAAGACTTCTTTCTTTATCCCCTCCTCAAGTGAAATAGTGAATATGATAAGATGGCCTCATAATGAATGAATGAAATTAGGAAGTTCCTTATCAATGTAAGAAAGGCAACTTCAAGAAAGGGTTCAAGGAGGGTGACTCCTTAAAGAACAACCAAATCATATGTTATGACTACATCAAGCTAAGTCCTATTAAGATAGAATGCCCCAAAGTAGAAGTCATTTTCCAAAAAGCACAAAAAGAAGATGAAACAAGCTCTCAAGGTAATATATAGGATGACACTAGTGCATCAAAAAGTGAAAGCTCTAAAAAATAGAAATAAATAGCAAACCTAAGCTTTATGGCCATTGAATAAGAAAATGAGTAAATGTATAAAAGTGACACTGAAAAAGTAAATCCTTTTTATTCTCTATGAATTGGTGCCATTTCTTGTTTAATGGATGATCTTATTAAGACTTATAAGAAAAATAATAATTTGAAAAACATTTCAAAAGCTTCAAAAAGAAATTGATAATTTGAGAAAATTTTGAAACTTTGAACAAAGAAATTAAGTCTTCAAAAACTGAAACTTGAGTTTAAAACTAATTTTTTAACCTTTCAAAAAAATTTAAAAAAATTTATTACTATCTTAGATGTCCAAAGAGATCCATTCATCAAACATAGACTTAGCTACATTCATGCATCTTCTTCTACTCCTACTTCTAACTCATCTCTATCTAAAGTTGTCTTTATGAAGGCATAACATTTAAAGGCACCTAGCATTCAAAGTGTTAGAATAAAAAATGGCTCATACAAATGCTAGTGCCAAGTCACAAGCTAAGAAGCCTAAAGCTAGAAGTGCTTCACAAGCACCTAAGCCAAAGGTGATAACACAAGCACAAGCATACACTCTTTACCGTAAGGCATATCATATATACATAAAGAGGCAAAATATGATCAATATGCATCTTATATGTGTTTGTGTGTGTGTGTGTGCGCGCCACATGGCTATGATAAAAGATTTGACAATGCATATAGAATTAAAACTTATATGCCTAAAAGAGAATATGCATCACCTCATCATATTGAAATAAGCTCATATTTGATAGTGATAGCTTTTATCATGGTATATTATTACAATATTAGGATCAACAATAGGCACCTTTAGGATAATAGCAAAAGCTAAATCATTGGTATCGATAAAGTGGATATGATGATCCACCCATACTTGACAATGGTTTACTTCTTGATAGTTTTAAACATAGTCTTCTAGCAAGTCGATTATATGATAAATAACTTAGATTTATGATTGATCTTCATACATGCTATATGTCAAAGATGAATGACAATAAATTGTTGCTTATTGGTAAAATGTACAAAATAACTTTGTTGTTAATTTAAATCTAATGCCTAACTAGAGTATCGAATGTTTTGTCACCTTAGTTGATAAAAGTTAAACTTGAGATAAAATACTTAGACATGCAAGCATGAACTTAATTAAAACCTTAAGGGGCAAAAAAAAAAAAAAGCTTGTAAGAAGACTACATAACATCAAATTCTCTAAAAATAAGTTTTGTGATGCATATCAAAGAGGTAAGTCAAATCTTCATTCAAACCCAAGAATAAGTATTTCACATCTGCAACTATCTAACTATTGCACATGGATGTGTATGGCCCTACTAGAGTACCTAGTATGGATGGCATGCATTATAAATTTTCCATAAAAGATTATTATTTTAGGTTCACTTGGATTCTCTTCTTTCCTCATATGAATTCTAATTTTAAAATCTTCAAAGTTTTCATAAAATATGTTCAAAATTTTTTAAAAAAATTAAAGATTTCAAATATTAGGAGTTATTGTGATAGAAAATTTAAAATTTAAAAATGAAAAGTTAAAAATACTTTGTGATAAAAATGGTATTTGTCATAACTTCTCTACTCCTAAAACTTCTTAACAAAATAGTGTTATAGAAAGAAAAAAAAATAAAATTTTGTAAGAAATTGTAGGAACTAGGCCTAAAGAGTATAATTCTACCAAAATATTTTTAAGCTAAAGCCATAAATACTTCTTACTATATTTATTTGAGTTCTAGTAAGATTACTTTTAAAGAAAACCCAAGACTGCAAAATGTAGAGTTTTTAGTTACAAGTGTTTCATTTTGAACACCAAAGACAACCTTAATAAACTTTACTATAGGTTCAAGGAAAGAATCTTCTTGTGCTACTTCATCACAAATAAAGATTATAGAGTTTTTAACACAAGGACTCTAGTAGTTGAGAAATCAACACTTGTTGCATTTAATGAGTCTAACCCCACTCCCTCTAAAAAGAAAGATATTGTTAATAGGAAACCTTGAAAAGCTCAACATTGGAGATCAAAATGAAGAAATAGAGATGATGACAAGCTTAATGGTGATCAACCCAATGATGAAGAATTTTCCTTTCCTAAACCTTTAAATGAGAAGCATCAAGATCAAGATCTTGGGAAAGATTGAACTTCAAAAAAGATTTTCCAAATGACCCCATCATAGGTGAACCATCAAAGGAAGTTCTCCAAAGTAAAAAGTGAATTTGAGATGAGCTTGATGACGTTCTTCTTAGGACTCCAAATTAAGTGATGCAAGGATAGAACTTTCATTAATCAAACTAGACTTAATGACACTAAATACCCAACATTTTTACATTTTCACTGCCTTATCTAAATGTTTCAAAATAGACAATTTTACCTAAATTTTTTTACATTTGTTTCAATATTTATTCAAAGAAAAAAATTACAAAGTAAAAGACACTTCCTATTTCCAAAACAGTATTAGAAAAAACTTTCTTTAAATTCCAAGACCTACAAACATCTAAAACTCTAAAAAAGTTGGATATTATTATTTGTAATTTTTAAAAATAATTTTAATTTTTATCATAAATTTAATAATTAATCTAACATTGTTTTTGGTAAAATTCATATAATTACAAGTCACACAATTATAGAATAAAACATATGATAGTCAAGTCATCAAATTATACATGTCTCTCATCTTTTAATTTGATTATGAATAAAATTGAAATGCAAAAAGATGTGGATAAAACTGCATATTTTGAAAGGTTTGAATAAAATGGTAAAAATACAAAAAGGTTGGGTATTTAGTGTGATTAGACCATCAAGCAAAGTACACCAACTAGAAAAATTTGGAATGAAGATAAGGTAGCAAGGTCCAATAAGTACAAACACCAAATTAGACAAGGATGAAAAGGATAAGGTAATAAATCAAAAGCTTTATAGAAGGATAATCGCCTCCAAAGCTCTATGTTTAATGTTCATCTTTGTACGAGATTTTAAGCATGTCTTAAAGAGTCATAGTTGCATACAATTTAAAACATTTTACATTATTTGTATGAAATATCATGTTTAGACTTATAGTATCCTAAGGGTTTTAGATTTAAGCTAGTGGTATATTTCGACACAGATTTTGTCAATCATATACTTGATAGGAAAAATATCTCCCAAATCAATCCTTAGTTTCTTTAATTAGTAAAAAGTAAAACAATGATATTTCTACGGCTAAAGAAAAATATATTGTCATTGATTTTGTTATGCTTATATCCTATGGTTGAAGCAATTAGTAATATCAACTTGATTGAAAACTTAATATAATATTCTAAAAGAAAACATATAGATATTAGCATCATTTAATTAGAGATGAAAGCTTAATGAAGAGGTTATTATGGATTTTGTAGACATTAATTGTCAACTTACATATATGTTTACTAAATCCCTCAATGATGTAAGGATGACATGCATGAAAAAGGAGATTAGCAAGCTTAATGGATAAAGCTTATAATTGAGTAACGTTGTTGTTGTTTATGCTCTTTTATGCCTATTTAGATGCTTTCATATATGCTATTATTTGTAATTGTTTTGGTTTATTGCATTCATGAAAGTCATTTTGGAAATTGTTTTTTAAAAAAATGAATTAACTTTCTTGAAGCTTTAAGGTTTATTCCATAAACAATTGAGAAATTGTGAAATGCTACTTAAATAATGTCCCATTTTCATTTGTTAAGTTATTGATATTTAATTTTCTTGTATTTAATAAATTCAGTATCATTGATTTTGAATTTATTATGGTTTTAAGTTAAAATTAAATTTTGATTAATTGCAAACACAATCATGCTTTTGGCAAAACTATTAGTGTTTTATTTAAAACATACTTATGTTCCAAAAACAAAACCGTTTTGAAGTCACAAAAGCTAAAAGTCTCTCTTTCAAACCCATATTTCAATATCCTCCATAACCTACATCTCGAGCTCCTCCAACCAAACTAACCTCCCCTTAAGATTTATGTTTTAAATTTTAAAGTTGTCTTATACTTTTTCAACTAAATGTTTTGGATAGTTGGACACATTTTTTTTTAAATGCATTTTTATAGTCATGTATATTCAAGTTTATCAATGAATCATTATGCTTTTTACATCTTTCCCTTTTATTCTTACATCTACACTTTTGTTGATGATGAAAGGGAGAAAAGTATTTAATGGTTTATATGATTGATAGCTTGATATTAAGTTTATATGCTAGTTGATTATATGCATGTTTTTTAGGAGAGTTAGTTTACTTAACTTATGATTTTAATTGAGGGCAATGCATATACTCAAGGAGAGATGCCTATATTTACTAAATTACATTGTATATGTTATTTATTTGTTATCATCAAAGAAGGATGAACATATGGTTCTCATTTTTAGTTTAATGATTATAAGTCAATTAGCACACTAACTTGGTCGCATTATTTAGTCTTGTAGGACCCTCAACTTCAAATTAGTGTATTCAAAAGATTTGAAAACCAAAATTGTGTTTCCCTAAGTATTTTAAGTAGCCAAGGACTTTAAAAAGTTATTTATACTTCACTTGAGCCAAATATCTTCACAAAAACCCAAGGAGATAAGTCAAAATATGAGTGAAAGAAAGTCTTAAGACTCTAGAGAATTTAATGCCTTATTGGTATTTTCCACGATGTGTTCAATGTCTTAACACCTCAACTCAATACCCAATAGAGAAAAGGAAAACTAGTCTAAGCTAGCTAGATGTTTTTAATGGCTCATGCTAACTTTCCCATGCCTGTTGAAAATGGCTAACGATGCGCTAACTAGTGGATGTTCTTGAAATTAATTCAATAACTGTAGGGAAAAATTCCATTCCCCATTGAAATAATTAGTGACCCATTAAGAAAGTCTTTATGCCCCGTTGGGAATGGTTAAGGAGAGTTTAGCTATTAAATCCTGTAGGAGCTTTTGAATTAACTTCTCAAAGCTAGTTTAAGTTGGTAGAAACCTTGAACTGTTGGAAGCTCCATAGCAATTGATAAAAAGCATAAAAGGAAATCCACACCCATTAAAATTTCTCACAACCTTTTAACAGTGTAACTATTAAAAACTTTGAAAAGGTCTATTGCCTAGTTTTTAAAACCTTTCTCTATGTATGGACATTACTTTTGGCTTCAAAAAGGTTACTACAATTTCTAATCAATTTTCTAAGACTTTCAAGTGAATTAAATTGTAAATCTCAAGTTACTTTGCTTTTGTGAGTATACTTATAAAGGTTTAGTTTGAATGTTTTTTAATGGTGTGATTCCTTGATAAGTATTTATAATTACTTGTTATCATAATTTAGGTTCGACAAACATTTTTTAAACATGTTAATGTTTGAAATAGTGCCCCTAAACTATCTTGGAAAGCTTTGACAAGTGCTCGAAAACTTATTGTTTGAATCTAATTGCATAGAACTTAGTTTGTAATGGTTTGGATCAAACCTATAAGTAATTTGTTAATAATATGACTCTTTGTCATCACCAGATTCACCCCCTCTAAGGTTCATACGGGACAACACAATCTTTTAAGATTTTTCAAGTCATCAGTTTTTATTTTGAAGCAATAAAGAGGAGTTAAAAAAATAATTTTTGGTTGAGGTTAACGAAAAGGAGCATTTACTTGTTTATATAATAGATCATGTTGAAGGACATAAATCGGGAGAATTTGCACATACTCTAAATTTTAAAACAACTTGCAAAAAATGATAATAAATCTCATCATTTCATTAAGTTCTTTTTTTAAATTGTAATAACACCACATAATTCATCATTTGTGTTTGTTTGAGAGCTTTTTTCTTTTTTTTGTGCTTCTTAGAAGAGTGTTTGTTCTTCTTCTTTAGCTTGGGGTGATTAGTTTTAAGATAACCTAATTAATCCTTCTTGAAAAGTTCCATTTGTGTCCATAAATGAAGAACTTCACTTGATTGATGATTAGTACTAATTAGTCATCATCACTTTCACTCTCACTGTTACTTGATAATGAAGTAAAATGAGCCTTTTGTCTAGTCCTTTTAGTCTTTAAGACTATGTCCTTTTGGTCTCCATCTCTATTAGGCTTCTCCAATGTGATCTCATGTGCCAGTAGCTTCCTTATTATTTCATATATAGAGAGGGCATCCATTTTATTAGCATCTTTTATGGATGTCCTTCTAGCATCCACTACTTTTCAGCAAAGTTCTAAGAATCTTAACTACCATGTCTTAGTTAGAATGTGTCGTCCCTAATGCCTTCAATGATCTTATGACATTTATAAAGTGGTTGTACATTCAATGATAGTTTCATTTGGCTTGTATACAAAGGTTTTATACTCATAAGTATGAATTTGGATTTTTTTTTTTTTCTTTACCTCACTTGTGCTTCATTTTAGATTGGAAAAGTATCCCAAATCTTTTTTGTTAAAATGCATATTCTAACTTGGGCATATTATGACTTATGGATGGCATAAAAGAGATTATGTATTGCTCATTTATTCTTTAAGTTGGCCTTTTCCATTAGCATCCCTTCATTTTGTTTTCTAGAAATAATGACTTCTTCAACTTTCTTAGTAGAAACCTTTATTTCATCTTCAACTATATTTCATAAGTCGATTATCTCATTATCTAGGAATATTTTCATGTGATTTTCCAATAGTGATAATCATCACCTTTAAAGAAAGGAAGTGTTTGGATCGATCAAGATCTTTTTCATTTTTCATGATCTTTCCTATTTCATTTAAGCTTTAGATAATATTCAAGTCTTTTATATTATTATCCTTTGTACACCTTAAAGGGGAAAGCACAAATAAACTATTTGGAAAATAATGTGAAACTTAAAATCTTTCAATAACAGAAAGAAGAAGAAAGGAACAATGATAGACACAATTAATTTCTAGAGATTTGCCAAATAATCATTGCCTACATTCTTTCCTTTAATATCCTCACTAGAAAGTTTTACTCTATGAGCAACTAATAAGTGTTACTCAAATCTTTTAAACCTAATTATAACCAACTAGATTCACAATAAATTTTTAGGCACTCGTTAAGCAATCCCAAGATAGTTTCCAAACACTACTTAAAGTCTTAATAATACAAAGGCTAAACCAATCTAGTATTAGAAAGTCTCACATAAGATAAATAAATATTGTATAAGGAACTTCACTCACTAACACATTATACCAAGTGCAAATCCTTTACAAGAATAAGCAAAGATGAAAGTAAAGTTTGTTTTGCAAGTTAACAGCAAAATAGCCTTTTACTTGAGGTCTTAAAAACTTTAAGGTTCAAATAGGTTGTCCTTATATAAGAGAGAATTCAAAAAAAAAAAAAAAAAAAAAACTAGTCAATAGATACTCCTAATGTCTTTTGGACTATTGCAAGAAAACTATATATTATGTCAATTTAACAACCATTATGGATATCCAACAATTATTGGCCTTTTGAACTTCGTCCAACAACTATTGTGTCTTCCAATGATTTTTCGCAAATGTTGCATTCAATGGTTGTTGGGATTCTTTGATGAGCACTAGTGATGCTCAAAAGAGATAACCTTTTTTAGAGCTTTTTCTCAATAACTATTAGTCAGGAACAACGCAGCATTGAGCTAATGGTTATTCTTTTAAAAGGCATTAGTATTCTCAATGGTTTCAATGTCTTCAAGTTCAATGACTATTAGGTTATCCAATAGAGAATTAGTGATGCTTAGAGGAAAGAGCCTTTTCTATAGGTTATCTTAAAAAGGCATTGGCCTTGTCAATAGGCATTAATTTTCCATAGGGTGCATTCAACAACCATAAAAGTGTCTCAACAGGTCATTGATGTGCCAACTTTTGTCTGACTTGCTCTCAACTCTATTTCTTCAACTCTAATGTTATCCATTCTTCAGATACTTTCAATTTAGAATGTGAGAGACTTGTATGGAGATTTTTTACTTCTTCAATTATTTAGAAAATCTTCAAATGAATATCCAAATGCTTATGATTTTCTAAGTTCAAAGCCTTGAAATGATGGACCTACATCCACTAATGAAACACTTGCATAAATATTAGTAAAATTAAATTGTTTGTTATCATCAAAATAAGAATTAGAACCATAAGAATTACCTTATACATATATAGTTCATTTATTCAAAAATAAGAATATCTAGAATCATATCGAATTTGTAATATTCATTTAGTTCAAGTTTGGTTTTTTTTATTTTTTTATAAGAATTTTTAGTTAGATTTGATATATGCAAACTTAGTGCTTACCCGTAGTTCCAATTAAGTAATCTAACAAAAAGCAATCTCTTTAATATAAAATTTCTCAATAAGGAAACATTATTTTCCCATTTTCTTTCCACATAACAAAATGTACAAACTTTGGTGTTTGGCGTAGTTCAATACCTAAAAGAAGGTGGAAAAGACATAAGAGTGTAGGGCCTAAAATTTAGCAGTTTTAATTATAAATAAAAATTCGAAAAAGGTGGGAGCCTTATGGATTTTATACATATATAAAGTAGAGAATCATTGTCTTTTTTCACTCTTAAACTAAAAAAAGAAAGCAAAAGAAAAGGGAAGGGATAACAAAGGGAATGTTAGGGGGGAAAACATTTCTCCACATCTTTGTGAAATATGCATCACTATAATTTTTCTTTTTCTAACTTTTCATGCAAATTAATAGCACGCACAAAGCATTCTTAAAAATAAACAAGAAAAAATAAAACTAGATGGAAGTTTCTTTAAAGCTAAGTATTTTCAATTTTTCCTTCATTGAGGGCCCAGATATATGAATGATGAGATTATGCCTGTCATATGAGGAATAGCAATAATGCCCTTGCAACAAGAGTGTATGTCCTTATTAAATGCACAAAGGGGTAGTCCCCCCCCCCACACAGAGTGGGGAACTCCCATATAGTGGAGTAAGAATCATTCAGTTCTTCATTCAATTATATAGTTGGAGTTAATGCCCTACCCTACAGTTCAACTATAGATTGAATAAAAACTACACTTGAATCAATGCCAAATCTACCACATGGATTGTGAATCAATCAAATTAAAATGAATTGATTAATTCCTTTGATTCTTTCCTTATTGAGTAAACCCAAGCCTTTCTACCCCTCTAGCAAGTAATTTGAACTGAAATTTAATTTTTTTTAATAAGGAGTGATCACAACAATCTCCTATGCTTTGAGCGTTATTACAAATAGCACTCATGTTATTAAACATTGCAATGTCAACCCTAACCTTACAACTTATTGTAATTGAAAACCTCATTAAGTTTTCTTTTCACCAGATCCCATTAATTTCTGATGAAATCTTAGGGTTTACAGAACATTCTTTTTAAGCAAAAAAAAGTTTTGTATATTCAATTTTATAAAAAACAAAAATTGATATTTGAATTGCAATTAAAAAGATTCAGCCTTATGTCTAAAACTTAGAGGTGCCTTGCACAATACCATACTATTTTACACTAATCATCCATCAAATTAAAATTCATTAGAAAGCAAAGGGTCAAGAGGAATTTCAAAAAGAAAATTCAAAATTCAGTGACAGTAGACCACAAAATCATAAAGATATAGCCTTCTTCTACATGGAGAAATCATAAAGACATCCATCCTCCTAAAAGCAATATATCATAATCTATGCCATGTTATTTATGAAAACCTCTCTTCCAAAGGTATGACTACTTTCAAGAATGTCCATAATCAAATACTAACAAGTAAAATTAATTTTAGCTAGATCACTATCACATATAATTTGCTAAAATTGAACTTATTATAAAATTCAATGCAATTTTTGTCGTTTCTTGCACCAAGAAAAGAAAAAGAAATATAGTCGAAGCCTAAGTCATACCCACAAACAGGAATAGAAAGCTTGCTAGTAGTGAGTGTAACATTATTACAATAAAGCAGACTATCTTTAATGCCACAATTGATATTTGACTTTGAAAAAGATTTTGAATTGACGCAAAGATGGCAACTTCCTTAGCTCCAGCTACAACAGTCATTTCAACACCCTAGAAGAAAAAGGTATATATATCCTCAAATAATTGAAAATGAGTTTTATATAGTTTATGATTGCACCAATTTCTAAATGTTGTAGCTTACTTTCAGATAAGGAGTTAACCTGGAAATCGGGCACCTTCAAAATCTCTAATTGCTGCCATTACATCCCTTGCATTTGCTAGTTGTAAACCAACATTAAAAATCATTCAAAAATAGAATATTAAAGGTCACCTCTGACATCTACCATGCTCTTATTATAGGTAAAACTTTAATAACTCAAAGATTTTAGGATTTAACATAAATCTAGAAGGTAGAATTAGGAATCAGGCATTAATCAAGCATGATTGTATTAGGATATAAGGACAAAGAGGTCTAGGATTGAAAGAAAAGAATAAGGGTTTCAAAGGTAGCAGTTTAAAAGTGATGTTCATGTTTGTTTGGCAAGTGTTGTTAGGCGATAAAGGTTTTGGGAAAATATGTATATCAACCTAATGATAAGTTGACTTATTACTTGCTGTGAGTGGTAAGTCAGGATTCTATTGGAATAAGAAACTCAAAGAGAATACGAAACGAGAAATCATTGTAGGCATGCATTCCCTTTAAACCAAATCAAAACTCAATGTTGGCCCTAGGCACCAAGAAGGGGGGTTGAATTGGTGTATTAAAAAAAATTAAACTAAGGGTAAAGAAGGAGTAGAAAATGAGACACACAATTTATAATGGTTCGCGTATAATTAACCCTACGTCCACTCCCCAATTCTCTGCAATTGGGTGTTTCACTAACTTCAAATGGTGTTTCTAAGCTCATGCCTAACTTTTACACTTTGTGGTTTCAAAACTCACACAACAACTTTTACACTTTGTGTTTTCAAGGCTCACACAATAACCTCTCTTACAAGTGTTTTCTAAAGATCACTCTAAGACCTCTCTTGAGTGTTTTCACAGGCTCACACTACAACCTTTCTTACAATTGGTGTTCAATGCTCATACTCAACACTTATAATCTCATAAAGACAAGAAGAAAAGGAGTAGCAAAAGATTGAGAGCTTTAACACAAGTAATGAATTATCTATTTTTCTTATCTATCACTATTGGTGGAGTATTTATACCCCATACCCACCAAAGAGACGTTAGTCTTTGAAGCTCAACAAATCTTCAAAACATGCTAGGCAAATTATGCATTAACTGCATGTCAAGTAAGAGTCGCGATTGCTACAGCTCATCCGTGGTCGCGAAATCCAAATATCCATACAGGAGCCAAAAATTGCGATGGAAAAACCTATTTGTGTCTAATGGCTAGTCCATGTGGCAGCTCCTCATTATTCCATCAGAAAAATATAGTTGTTATAGTCTAACTGCTCACAAAAGTGTGTGACTGAGGACGCAAATTTCTTTTGTTTAAAAAATGATCTTCTTCTTCTTAAATCGCGGTCGCTACCCAAAATGTCGCTCTCACAAATTTTGTTCTCCAACAGATACCTAGGACACTTGGCATGCTATGAATGTGGACTGGCTTCGCTCTTTAATCACTTTGAAAGTCACAGCAACGACTGAGGTGTGACACAAACCATAAATTCATCTGTGACTTTGGCACTCCCATCTTTGGATGAGTCGCGATAGCGAAGATGCCCCTGAATCGCTCTAGCCGAGTTTCACCCTTTCTTTCAACTAATTCGTAGTCACGAATTACAGACTACTGACCTCAAATTTGGATGAACTTTGCCTTCTTGAAGATTATGCAATCCTTCCAACTTCTAATTGAAATCCAACTTAATTTCTGCAAAACAACACTCAATTGAAAATATTAGGATTGATCAATCTCCTTTGTCAATATCAAAAGAGGTCTAAGACTTAGGATTAACCATCATAGTCCAACAATCTCCCCCTTTTTTATTTTGACAACCTGGATTGATCCTAAAGGAAAATAATGTAGAAATGTGAAGTTGGAGTGTAATATGATTCAATGAATACTTAAGGTAAAATTTCCTAAACATGGCATTCAATCATTCAAAGTGAAATTTCTAAAAATCCTAAGTATGATAGTATGATGCTCCCCCTCAACTTATGTTATTATTTGCAAGTTATTTTCTCTCCCCTATAGACTTAGATTCTTTCTATCTCTCCCCTTTTGGCAAGGTCAAAAAAAGGGTTCATAAGGGAAAAGAATACATGCATAAGTAGTTAAGTAAACATAGGGAGCAAATGCATAAACAAATGAAGTAAAGCAAGCACATAACCCATAATTTTAGCAAAGAAATAACTTTTATATATAGAAACTTAGAAACAAGTTATGTGGGATCGCATTTTTGTAAAATAGAAAATACAAAAGAGATCCTAAACTAGAAAGTGGAAGAATCATCTCAAAAAAAGTCTTTATTTTCACTCTGATTTTTACCTTCAGCCTCATCTCCATCCTTCACTTGATCATTGCCTTCTTCCTATTGAGTATCATCAAACTCTATGAAGTATGAAAGATGGCAATGAGGGACTCTCAACTTCTTTTGCAAATCGATCATATCACTATAAAGATAAGAAAGGAACATAAATCTCCTTTTCATCATCCTCATCAACTTATCAAGCTTCTTGTTGATGTTTGCAAGAGAGAGTTTAACCTTAGGCTTTGGTTGAAGAGGGATGGATAGAGCTCCTTCTTCAATAACTAGTCTTTTCCTTTTGGAAGCTTATGAAGTCTCCATTTTCTTAGCTCCAATGGCACCCAGAGTATAGGCATAGGTGTCCAAATGAATAGTCTTGGCATTAATAAGGTAGGTGAGATCAAGGAAGTTTTGGGAAGGGAGAAGTTTCTTAGTGAGGAATTTCTCATTTTCCTCATCAAGTATTCCTACAAAGCGATAAATAGTTATGATATGTGAAGGTAAAAGGAATTGGGTCTTGGGTTTGGTACTCATATGGATCAATTGATCCATAAGATACCATTTGATTTGAATCAGCTTATTTTTGACAAGGCAGAAAAGAAATGTCAAGTCTTTCTATGATACTTTCTCGTTACCATCACCTCTAGCATTTACTGAAAATGTGATAATACAATGGAGTATCCAAAGGGATAGGGTTTTGATGTGTTTGGCTAGGGAGGATCTCGGGTCATATTTGGTTTCAATTGAAATTTTCGACCAAAATTCGGAGTAAATGACATTAAGTGCAGAGATTATGAAAGGGATGTTTTTTCTTACTTGAAGATTGAAGAAAGAAGAAAGTTCATCGAAAGTAATATAAAAAGGATCGCCAAAGGCTTGGAATACTAACCCATATTGCCCCGCTTGTAAATCAGCTTTACGACTCAATTGGACCGTGCACATGAATTCCCTCATAATTTCTTCATATATGGGTTCATCCCGAAAGATGACCTCGTTCCAGCCCAAATTAGAGAGGAAAACACGAATCTCCACATTGATACCAAAGGTTTCTAGTAAAAAGATAGAAGGAATCTTATTGGCGAGGTTGATTTTGGAAGAATTGGCTTTGTACATTTCTTTCTCCTTCTTGGTGATGCCTTTCATAAGGTGGAGTGCAGGGGGTGCAGATGGTTGAGCCACAGCCTTGCCTTTGTCTGCACTTGAGATCTTCTTGGAAGCCATTTCAAAGGATGAAGAAGTTTTGAAGATTTAGAGAGTTTTGAGAGAGAGAGATTGATGTTAGAAGTGAAGTGAGGATGATACTATTGAAGAAGGTATTTATAGCCATTTGAAGTCTCTGTAAATAGCTAAAAACAGCTAGAAATGAATTGATGAAGAGATAGAAATGGTTGGCAGTCAAATCACTTAAATGTCTAGGCGGTTACCCTAATTCGCGTCCGCGAATCCATATGTTACTTCCTCGAATTCTGAAAAATATAAGTAACGGACAAATTTTCTTCGGGAATACGCGCTTTAACGATCAAAAATCTGAATTTTTGAACAAAATTCACAGTGAAACTTAATTTTCGCGACCATGATTTGACATTTAACAGCTGGGTTGACGAGGACTTGTAATTCGTGATCGTGAAGATAAGATAGTGACCGCGAATTATGAGTCAGCAAGGATAAGAATGGAAAAAATAAGTTTTAAAAGAATCAAAATTGTGATCCATTTAGAATATACCACACAAAAAATATAAGACACAAAATTAACAAACAACACACATAGCAATCTTTCATAATATCAAAATTTTCACTTTAGGGAGCTTCCATCAAGCATTCCCAATTCTCTATCAATGAAGTCCATTCTTTCTTCATTGAGAGGTTTAGTGAAAATATATGCAAGTTGATGATTTGTGTCAATTAATTTTAATACAACATCACCCTTTTGCACATGATCTCTAAGGAAATGATGTCTAATATCTATGTGTTTGCTCCTAGAGTGTTGGATGGGATTCTTAGAAAGATTAATAGCACTAGTGTTATCACATTTAATAAGAATGTAATCAATCACTTTGCCAAAATCCTTCAATTATTGTTTCATCCAAAGAACTTGGGTGTAACAACAACCTGCAGCAATATACTCGACTTCTGTGGTGGATAAGGCAACCGACACTTGTTTTTTGCTAAACCAAGATACTAAGCATTCTTCTATATATTGGCAAGTTTCGAAAGTGCTTTTTCTATATAATAAACTACCTACATAATCTGCATCCTAATATCCTATGAGACTAAAGGATGAATCCATAGGATACCATAACTCTAAGTGAATTGTGTCATGCAAATACTTAAAAATTCAATTAACAGCATTTAAATGAGATTCTCTAGGAGAGGATTGGAACCTAGCATACATACAAACACTAAACATGATATATGGCCTAGAAGCAGTAAGATAAAGTAAAAAATCGATCATACCTTGATATCTCTTTTCATCTACCGTCTTACCCAATTCATCTTTGTCTAGCTTGATGGTATCACTCATAAGGGTCTTGGCTACTTTACAACCATCCATGCTAAACTTCTTAAGTATTTCCCTTGTGTACTTAGATTGGTTGATGAAGATTCATTCTTTGGTTTGCTTGATTTTGCAGATCGAGAAAGAATTTGAGCTCTCCTATCATGCTCATTGTGAATTCCCTAGTCATACACTTAGCAAAATCCTCACAAAGAGACTCATTAGTAGCACCAAAAATGATATCATGAACATAGATTTGTACAATTACTGTATCATGCTTGTGCTTTTTAATAAATAGTGTGGTGTCCACCTTTCATATTTAAAAATCATTTTTCAAGAGAAAATGAACTAAGCCATTCATATCAAGCTCTTGGATCTTGTTTCAATCCATATAAGGTTTTGTTCAATTTAAAAACATGATTTGGAAAACAATATGACTCAAAACTAGGAGGTTGTTCAACATAAACTTTTTCCTCAATGATTCCATTAAAAAATATACTTTTGACATCCATTTGGAAAAGCTTAAAATTCATGTGGCATGCATATGCTAAGAGTATCCTAATGGCCTCTAATCTTGCAACGGGGGCAAAATTCTCATCATAATTTATGTCTTCTTCTTGGTTGTATCCTTTAGTAACCAATCTAGCTTTATTTATAATGACAAGACCTTACTCATCTAACTTATTCCTAAACACCCATTTGCAACCTATAATGGAGTGTTCCTTAGGCCTAGGGACAAGTTCTCATACCTTGTTTCTCTCAAATTGGTTGAGTTTCTCTTCCATAGCAAACACCCAACTCTCATCATCAAGAGCCTCATCAATTGATTTTGGCTCAAGTTGAGAAACAAATGCAAGATTATTGTCTAAAGGATTAAGTTGTGATCTAGTACTTGCACCCATGGAGGTATCACCAATGATCAAGTCCTTGAGGTGATATTTGAAAAATCTCTAATCTTTGGGTAGATCTTGGCTTGGCTCATCTTTTTATTGATGTTGTGGCTTCTCATCTTCCTTTGATGATTCACCTCATTCCTTGCTTTTATCCTCTCTTCTTGTGGTGTCTTTCAATTCCAGCTTTTCAAAATCACCTATAAGATCATCAATAAAACACCTTTCCCAAGATCAAGTTTACTATATTCATAAAAGATAACATTCATAGACCCTTCAACTACCATTGAACTTTTGTAAAAGACTCTATATGCCTTGCTAAAGGTGGAATAGCCTAAGAAAATTCCTTCATTGGTCTTAGAGTCAAATTTTCCAAGATTATCTTTGGTATTTAAAATATAGCACATACATCCAAATACTCTTAGGTATGAAATTTTAGGTTTTCTATCATTCCATAGCTCATAAGAAGTTTTATTGAGAATGGGTCTTTTGAAAACTCTATTTGGAATGTAACATGAAGTATTAATGGCTTTGGCCCAAAAGCAATTCAATAAAGAATAGTCACTGAGCATGGCCCTAACCATTTCTACTAATATTTTATGTTTTTCTCTCTATAACACCATTTTGTTGTGATGTTCTAAAAGTTGAAAATTTATGAAAAACTTCATTCTCCAAACAATAAGTTTCAAAAGACTCATTTTGAAATTCCTTTCCATGGTCACTTCTAATTAAGGAAATGAAGTAACCTTTTTCATTTTGAACTCTTTTTGCAATACTCTTGAAAACATCAAAAGTATCACTCTTATAAGCTAAAAAGGATATCTAAGTAAACCTAGAGTAGTCATCAACTAGGACTAGTGCAAAATGTTTTCCACCTAAGCTAGCACTCCTAGTATGTCCTATCAAATCCATATAAACTAGTTGAAGAGGTTTATAAGAACTTACAGCATTTTTTGCTTTATGGGAGGCTTGATGTTGCTTCCTTATTTGGCAAGGACCACATGTCTTGTCTGTTGTGAAATTCAGCTTGGGAAGGCCTTCCACCAACGTTCCTTTAGATAGGCTTTGAAGAAGATCCATGCTTGCATGCCCAAGCCTTCTATGCCATAACCAAGCTTCATTGCTCAAAGACATAAGACAATTAAAAGATTGGTTAGCCAAATTGTTTACATCAATTGAATAGGTATTGTCTTTCCTTTCACCCTTGAAAATAACCTCATCATCTACTAAAGTGGTGACTCGGCATTCCCTAGGATCAAAGATGACTTTATTACCTTTGTCACACAATTAACTTACACTCAATAAATTATGTTGTAAGCCACTAACTAATAAGACATTATCAATTAATGAATAACCATTCTTACCAATGGTTCCAATGCCAATTACCTTACCCTTGGTATTATTACCAAATGTGACAGCTCCACCATCTTTTTCCTTCAATGTCGTGAATAGCTTTCTATTTCCAGTCATATGCTTCAAACATCCACTA
>CATIWR010669091.1:0-15612 GCA_949677035.1 Omphalea diandra | reverse complement strand
GAGCTTGTAAAACATTAGTGATTGTGTGAAACACCCAATTTGTGAATTGGGAAGTCGATGTAAAGTTGGTTAATACCTGAACCACTATAAAACATTTATGTTCATTCTTCTCCTACTCTTTCTTCAATCTTTCATATTTGTGAGCTTCCTCCAAAATCAAAAGTTCAAATTTGCCACAATTCAACCTCTCTTTCTTGGTGCACTAAGGTAAATATGATGGTTTTTCTTGATCTTTGAAAAAGAAATAGAAAGGCCTAAGTGAAAGCTTAGAGAGTGGAATAGGCATGTTGTCGAACCACTATAAAAACTTTATGTTTGATTCGTATTTATTGCTTTTGTATTTATGTTTTTATTTACAACCCAATTCCCCCCTATTGGGTTTCCTCATCACCATCCACGAGCAATAGTACTCAAGTCATAGCCTATGACTCGATCATGCTTTGGATGGAGTGTAGTCTTGTCGTCCTGTAACACGTGTAGCTAGCTATGGCACCTTCGATTATAAGGCTTTTATAGTTAAATTTTAAGGGGATTTTTTATTACCTAATTATACCTTACTAAATAAGGTTTTTTCCTCCACATTTAACTCACACATTCATTTAAACACTCTTCCAAAGTTTGAGAGCAAGTAGAAGTATTAAGACTATAAACTTTTTCTCTATTTTTAGCTATTATTTTGCTTGTTTTCTCTTCCACAACCACCACTACCACACTTCTACATCTTTCACCATTTTAAGATGCCTTTAAGAGTATCATCATCAAGACAAAGAGGGTAGCAACATCAAAGAGGCCTAAGAGACATCTCATCAAGATGTAATGCTCTATTCCCCATTTACAATGATGAAGAAGTGGGAAATTCCTTTCTCTTAATTCAAGGCTACATGTTGCATGAAGGTTTTTCAATTAACCACCTTTGATGCAACTAGAAATCCTTGATAGGATGAAAGAACTTCTTAGTAGGTTGGGTTAGGTTAAATCTACATTCACACAACTCCTATCTTACAAAAAACTCAATCTTGAGTTTTTTTTTTTTCCACACTTTATTTTTTAGAATGAGCATAAAACATCTCTTATTTTTAGGCTTTTGGTAAGTAATACACAATTGACCAAAACACCATGAGAGATGCTTTTAGCTTCCATAAAGGAGGCATGAGTGATCACTCTAATAACTTTAGACTAAGAGCATTATAAGATACTATTTTGGGACATAAGGACTTGAACAAACATCAAGATTCAAATGGGGAAATAAATGATATGTGTTTGGTTATTCTTCATAAGTTTATGTCTTTTGTTATTCTCAGTACATTAGAAAGGATGGGGATTACCATATGCGAATTTGAAGGACTAAAGTTCATAAAACCAAATAATCCAAGAGAAGAAGAAAGTGAAGAGGAAAGTGAAGAAGAAGAGAAGGAAGCCATTCCTATAGTTTTACCTCTCAACATTTTCCCACAAGAAGGAGGACCTAGTGCACCTCAATAGGGGCCATGGAACCTAGTTCTTCAAAGGTTGACAACATAGATGCTAGATTAGCCAAGATGAAGAGAGTGCAAAAGTACTAACTTTACAAGATAAGGTAATATTATGCAAGAACTAACATCGATTTGCCTTCTCCACCGGATATGCCTTGATGCATTATGCTATGGAGTTGTACTTTAATTTTTATCATTATTGATGTTATGTTCCTATGTAATGTGTTAGACTTGCTTTCCTGTTTTTAAGTTTAATGTTTGAGCATTGTAAGGTGCATGTACACCAATGTTATGTGTTTATTTTTGCATGAACAATGTAAGGAGGTGTAAGTTTAATATGATTTTCTTTTGCATGTTCTTACTTCCTTTAGTTAGTTTTTATTTTATTTTTGCTTTATCTTGGATTAGCTACTTAATTCTCTTATTTTCTCAAGCATTTAAGAGAATATAGGCTAAAAGCATAAAAAGATTTGGATGCAATCAACCTTCCACCAAGATTAAATGGAAGTGTTTCTTTCCATATCACCTTTTATATCTTTTGGGTATAGAATGCATGTCATTGAGGATAATGTCATATTTAAGTGTGAAGGGGGGGGGGGATAATTGTGATCTTTTACTTAGACTTATGTAATGTTTGCACTTATGTATAAGGCTAAATGGACCAATATTTTTTATTATTTTTGTAAACATATGTAAATTAGTTAAGTTGTATTTGGTAATCATTATGAGTAGTTATAAAAAGGATGTTATTCTTAAGATGAATTTGAGATAAATGAATCTTGAGTTCATTACTAATTTAAGAAGTGTAACATATGAATTTAGGAGAGTTGAAATCCAATGATATTGTATTTTCCATGCATGTTGAAATAAGTAATTTAGCTAGCTATGAATAAATATAATTGCATTAACTTAAATGAAAAGAGAATTATTATTGTGCTTTGTTAATTAACAATGATAAAGTAGTTTAAGAGATATGATTTAAAAATAATCAAAATAAGTTCAAAAGAAAGAGAAATAACTACTCCATTATTTTTAGGTTGCTTAGTAACTATGGGATCTTTATAACCAATGTCGATTTTCATGTAAAATGATAAACTAAGAGCATGAGTATGCAAAATGAATTTATATATTAAGTAACCAAGAACGTTCATTACCAATATTTGTATTTGCATAAAAAGGCGTCTAAACTCTTTAAAAAAAGAAAAAAAATAAAGAAAAAAATGAAAAAATAGTGTACTTAAAAGGAAAATAAATCCTAATGATCCTACATGCTTAAAGCTATTCTTCACATTATTAATTAAAGAAGGCAATGATGATCTAACTTGTTTTACATGATGATTATGCCTATTAATGGCCTAGTTAGATGAATTATGAGATGTATATGTAAAATATGGCCATGTTGTTTCTAATTTGCCATGGATAAGTGAGTTTGCTTTTCAAAGTAATAGACTAACCTAAGTTCATTTGCTTAAATGAGTTCTTGTTTGGTATATCATTTGTGATACTTAAGTGATTACTATTGCAATCATGATAAGGCTAAATATGTTGTAAAAGTTATGAAAGAATTTTGGCTATTTATTATTTGTTGCTTAAGGACAAATAATGATTTAAGTGTGGGGGGATTTGTTAGGCTTAATTTATGCATAGATATTTGATAAGATTTGAGCTTGATTTAGCATTAATATATGTTTAAATTAAATGATTTTGAGTTGATTTATGTAATTTCTCAAGTTTGGATGCTTTATAACTATTTTAAGAAGTTTAGAGTAAATTAGGACTGAAACAAGCAAGATTATAGTTTAAGGACCAAGCTGGATATTTAAACATATTATGGAGTAAGGATGGCTATCGCTCTTGCGACTAAAGTCGCAAGCTGTAACCTAAGTGCATCATGAGTTATTTTCTACCCTACATTTTAGCACTTTTTAAGGAGTATTTAAAGCCAACTCCTAGGGTTTTCTAAAGAGGGATTGGAAGATCTAAAAGAGACCTTATAAACACTATAAATAAGCATTTTTGAAAAAAGAAAATGAGCAAAAACAAGTTATAATATAAGATCAAGTGTAAGAGTCTAAGAGATAATTAGATTAAGGAAGAAGAGGAGAAGAAGTTTTATTAAGACAATTAGAAGATTTCAACATTTCTTCTCTTATTTCTTATTTCCTTTATTAAGATGATTCAATTGCTTTTGGATTTCTTTTATTTTGTTAGTATGTTATGTTAGATCTTTTAATCTAGGACCTTGATATAGCCATGGATAATGATTAATTAATTTATGATTTTAATGACAATGTTGGGTTTTGTTCTTTTACAAGTAAGTGATTCTTGATCTTAATGTTTGTGATTGTTTAATCGTTGATTACATGACTTATTTCATTTATAATTAAGAGATTATCAATCAAAATACACTTATAATCATTTCCTTTAGGTTAATTGATGAATAAAGATATCGACTTAACCTATTATTATCACTTAAAAGATTGCTAGAGCTAATATGTTAATGCATTTCTAGTTCACATCAAGTGATGGATATGGAGAAATAGTTATAAGTTAAGTGACTGCATGAGAGAAAATACATAATGTTGGAGAGACAATTGATAGTTGCAAAGCTTAATCCAATATATCATCGAATGATCAATGATTTCATGATTTTTTATTGGATAGATAAGTGTCCTGGGTGTTTTATCATAAAGTTTTATTTCTCAATTATTTTTGACTTTTTGCCATTTGATTGTTAGTTTATTTTATTTTTATTACAATGGTAATGTAAACATAAAAATAAAATCATCATATTTTAATACTTATTAGCCTATTTCTTTCTAGGATGATATCCACATACACCTTTGTACATTGTATTACTTCGATCATTGTCCTCTTGTGGTTATTTTGCAAGGTGGGTTTAAAGAATAATTTAAAGTAGCGAAGATAATGAGTGAGTTTGGAATTATTGATTAGTTTAGCTTTAACCTACATTGTGAAATTTGATCTAAAGACATACTGCCAAAACAAGATAAATCTAAAAGCAATAACAACATCTTTAACAAAGGAAATAAGAAATAAGAGATGGAAAGATGAAATCTCCTAATTGTCTTAGTAGATCTTCTCTTCTTCTTCTTCTTTTTCTTCCTTGATCCAATGATCCTTAAGACTCTTACACTTAATCTTATGTTGAAGCTTGTTTCTCCTTGTTTTTTTTCTTTTAGAAAGGGCCTCTTTTAAGTGTTCAAAAGGTATCTTTTCACCCCTCTTACTTCTTTACAAAAAATCCTAAGAGTTGGCTTTAAATACTCTTTAAAAGTACTAAAATATAAGCCAAAATGAAGCTTATGATGCACCCAAATTATAGCCTATGATAGAAGTTATAAGCGCTAGCAGAATATGCCTCTCAAGGTCATAGCCTATGACTTTAGTCGTGAGTGCAATAGCTAGCCCTACTCCTACATGTGTATAAATATCTAGCTTGCTTTCTAAATTGTAATCATTGCCTGTTTGGTCTTAATTCACTTCAAACTTACTATAACAGCTATGAAGCATCCAATATGGGAAACAACATAATTTAACTCAAAATAACTTAATTTAAACATAGATTAACCTCAATTAAAGCTTAAATCTCATCACACTTATAATAGTAATCATTTAAGTAGTATTGAAGATATACCAAACAAGAACTCACTTAAGCAAACAAACTTAGGTTAGTTTACCACCTTGAAAAGCAAACTCAGTTATTCATAAATAGTTAAACGCAACAAGAACATATTTTACACATACATCTTAACAATCCTTTCTACTATACCATCAATAGATATAATCATGATGTAAATTGCCTTCTCTAATTAATAATGGCAAGAATAGCTCTAAACACATATGATCATTAACATTTATCTTCCTATTAAACACACTTCTTTTTCATTTTTTTTTCAAAGAGTTTGTATGTCTTTTATGCAAATATAAATATTTATGATGAATGCACCTGGTTAGTCATCATATAACTTCATCCAAAATGCTTTACATATTCATGCTCTTAGTTTGATATTTTATGCAAAAATTGATATTAGTCGTGAAGATCCCTTGCTATTAAGCATCCTAAAAATAGTGAAATAGTTATTCATTTTTTTTTATTTTATTTTGATCATTCTAAATTATATCTCTTAAATTATTTCATCATTACTAATTAACAAAACACAATAACAATTCTCTTTTCTATTTAGCTCATGTAATTATATGTATTCATAGCTAACTAAATTGCTTATTTTAACATAAATGCAAAATACAATATTATTGAATTCTAACTAGTTCATTCATATGTTATGCTCAAATTAGCAACTAACTCAAGGTTTTTTTTTCTATCTCAAATTCATCCTAAGAATGGCATCTTGCTTGTAGCTAGTCATAGTTGTTACTAAATAAAGCTTAACTAAGATATATATTTTTACAAAAATCATAAAAATTTTGGTCGATTTTACTTATACGTAAGTGCAAGCATCATATAGGTCCAAGCTTCATATCACAATCCTTCCCTCTACTTAAATCTGGCATTATCCTTAATGACATGCATTTTGAAACACAAAATGTAGAAGAGATTATATAGAAATAAATACTCCCTTCTAATCTTGGTGGAAGGTTCATTGCATCCAAATCTTTTCATGCCTTTTAGCCTACACTCTTATCAACACTTGAGAAAATAAGAAATATTAAGTAGCCAATCCAAGATAAAGTAAAAACAAAATAAAAACTAACTAAGAGAAATAAAAACATGCAAAATAAAATCTCGTTAAACTTACACCTCCTTACATAGTTCATTAATGCCCTACAAAGATAAACACATAACTTTAGTGTACATACACCTTATAACACTCAAACATTAAACATAAAAACAAGAAGCAAGTCTAATACATTAAAAAAATGTGATATCAATAATGATAAAAACTAAAGGAACAACTCCTAAACATAGTGCATCAAGGTATCCTATGGAGAAGGCAAATCAATGTTAGCTCTTGCAAAATATCCCTTTATCTTGTAGTCTTCGTGCTTTTCCCCTTTTTTCCATCATTACCAATCTAGCATTCATTATATCTAGCCTTTGAAGGACTAGTTCCCTGGCACCTCTTAAGGTACACTAGATCCTCCTTCTTATAGGAGAGTGTTTGGACGTCGAACTATAGGAATGTCATCCTCCTCCTCCTTTTCACTTTCCTTTTCCCTTTGTTCTCCTTTAGGATTCTTTGGTCCTCTAAATTTACATATGATAATCTTCATCTTCCCCAATGTAGTGATATTTAAAGGTTCCATTTTAGGTAAGGCTTTATCATCCATTTGATTAGAGCCAAAACCACATAAGAAGATAGTCAAACCCATGACTATATGTCATAATCCTATAAATTGCCTAGGATTTTTTTATTAACCCCACTCTATTTTGAAAAGGGTGATGAATGGTGGAAACCTTTAATTTGTTTTATGCACACTGTATGAAAAAGAGCTCTTATTTAGAGACTTTGGCCAATTATTGCTTGTTAAAGATAATAAACATAAACTTATAAAGAATAACCAAACACCTATCTTTTATTGCTCCACTTGAAGCATGATGGTAGTTCAAGTTCTCAAGTCCATAAAAAGTTTTCTAAAACGTTTTTGGCCTAAAGTTATTTGGGTGACCACTTATGCCCCCTTTATAGAAACAAATGCATCTCTCATGATGTTTTATTCAATGGTGTATTGCTTACTGAAAATTCTAAAGGCAGTAGATGTTTCATGCTCATTCTCAAAATGAAGTGTTGGAAAAAAAAACTCAAGATTGAGGCTTTTATAAGATGAGATTTATGTGAATGCAAATTTAACCTAACCCAATCTACCCTTAAATGATCTTTAATCCTATCAAGAATTTGAAATTTTACCAAAGGTGGTTCAATTAAAATCTTGCATGAAATATGCATTGCTAAATTAAGAGAAAGTAATATCTCACCTTCTTCATCATTAAAAATAGGGAAAAAAGCATTGTACTTATATTAGATGTCTCTTCGACCTCTTTGATGTTATTTCCCCTTTTGCCTTAATGATGATGTTGCTCTTGAAGAAATTTTAAAGTGATGAAAGATATAGGAGTATGGTGGTAGTGATTATAGAAGAGTACATAAGCAAAATAATAGCTAAAAAATAAAGGGAAAGTTGATACTTTACAAACTTTTATTTGCTCTCAAACTTTGGAAGAGTGTTTAAATGAATGTGTGAGTGAAAATTTTGAGGAAAAAACCCTATTTAAAGAAGAAAGAGGCTAGGTTTCTATTAGGGAATGTTTGAATTTAAATTTTCTATAAAATGCCCTTAAAATTTTCCCCCAATTACATCATTCATAAAGGCATCACATGGAACTCTAATGGCTTTCACTCATGCTTGGACAATAAGTAACTCTAATGGCTTTAACTTTTTGCAAAATTAATTCCCCCATTGCAAGAAATACCAAACATATAACCAATAATAAAATTCATCAAATTAGGACTTTTATAATGCATAATCCATATCTAATCAAACTTCAAACATAAAATTAACATCAACTGCCATAAAAAAAAACACATTTAAAACTTAAAATCAACTTTTTAAATGTTCTAATTAAACATGAAGAAACTCTAAGATTAAACGCTAAGACACTAAAGGAAAGGAAAGTGCAAAGTTTTAGAGCTTAGAAAACTAACATCCAAGGATTACATCTTCAAGTTAAGAACATTGAAACCTTTTTTTACCTTTTTCTAGGTCTTCATCTACCCCTTTTAGCCTTGAATGGCCTCTTTCTTCCTCATTTTGAAGTGCAAACCTCTACTTCCTTTTCTCCTCCCCCTTCCTCATCACTTGAAGAAGACTCCTCCACCTCAACGGTCATTGCGATCCCCTTTCCCTATACTCCATTGCTTGTATTTGTTTAAAAGAGTAATGGATCTCATCTGCTTTCAAAAAGGCTTTACGGTAGCAATAAAAAGTAATTACTTACTCTAAAGTCATCATTGATTTTGGTAGAGGTGGAAATTTGGGTTTAGGCAACTTGAGATTAGGTGGTGGTAGGGGTCAGGGTTGTTCTTCCTTTTGTGTTCTTTAATTGCTAAAATAAATGATGAATATAGCAAAAGCTATTTCCTTCTCTATTTATAAGCAATGCTTCCCTCCTAATCCTAATGGAATATGGAATTTTAAAACATCTAGAATCTTCTACAAACCCATCCTACATAAAAGAGCTAATAACATCATGATGAGAACACATTAGTAAACATTCATAATATTTTTAAGTGTAAAAATTTTGTCAAGTAACACTATTAACACCAAATGCACAGTAAATATCTAATGAAAATGTTACCACACCTAATAGGACTTGAGACATTATCGATTCACTCTGAAAACTTTTTCTTTTTTATTTTTGATGTTAACTATTCCATGTGAGTAAGTTTTTATTACTATAAAGGGTTTCGACTATCTAGACTTCAATTTTCCTAAAAGTAACCTCAATTGAAAGTTAAAGAGTAACCCTTATTGTCTTTCTTGGAAATTATGTTGCATAATGTGCTTATTATGCCACTTCTTTGTCTTCTCTTTGCAATCCAACCATAACTCTTATTTTCTCTCTTCTCCTTTCTCACCCTTAACCTTATCTATTTTTCAAAATCTCTCTTCCATAATTAGTGTCTTATTGGTCTTGTATACTTTATATTCTACTTGTTCATCTCTCATTCTCAACATTAACTTTCCTAACTCGACATCAATAAGAACTCTACCTATTATTAGGAATGGTCTCCTTAGAATGAGTGGCATCTCATAATCTTCTTCTAACTCTAGCATCACAAATCCGCTAGAAAAATGAATTTATCAACCTTGATAAGGATATCTTTAACAATTCGTAAAGGATACTTGAACAATTTATCTAGTAGTTACTAAAATATCCTTGTTTCCTTGAGTTCCCTTATCTTCAATTCCCTAAAAAAAAATTAAGGCATTAAATTAATATTATATCCTAGATCACATAGAGCTTTATCAAATTCTAATTCAACAATTTCACAAGGTAGAGTGAAACTCCTTGGATCCCTGACTTTTTAAGGAATCTTATTTTGTAAAATAACACTACGTTTTTTCATGAGGGTCATTATTTCACACTCCTCAACCGAATTATTATAGGAAATTATGGCTTTGAGAAACTTGACACATGAAGGCATTTGAGCTAATGCTTCAAGAAATGGAATAGTAATGTGAATCTTCTTGAAAGCTTCAAGGAATTAGGCCAAATCCATAGATTTTTTTTATTATCCTTTTAACTCTTTAATCTCTAAGGGAATAGAATAAGAGGCACATAAGATTAAACCTTTAGTGGTGGAGGACAAGCTTTTTCCTCCTAAGTTGCTTTTTATTTTTATTACTCTTTAGGCTCATAAATCTATTTTCTACTTCTCTTCCACATTTTAAAGAGATGGCTTTCACATGCTATTTAAGATTGACATATGAATTAGAAGGTAAACTTTGCACTTACCTAGATGACATAGCATTTACCAATTGTCCCACTTGTACCTCTAATGCATGAATAGATGAAGAATGATGTTTACTAATTTTATCAACTTCAGCATCTAACCTCTTCAAAGCTTCATCATATGCATCTATCCTCTCATTGGTTTTGACAATAAATTTCTCCATCACGACCTCCAAACTCGATTTCTTATCTCACTACTCTTGTGTTTGGAAACCTAAGGGTGCTGATAGCCTTAAGGCATTATTCCCACCGTATAAAAAAGTTTGGATGATTTCTCCAACCAAGATTATAAGAATTGGAATAAGAATTATTACCTTGTCTATTATTGAAATTCCCCATAAAGTTCATTGCTCGACATTCAAAAAAGTAAATGGATTACCCACTTGGCAATTACTACTTGGCCACCTCCTCCTTAAAGCTCATAAGAAGTTAATTGTATAGTTGGAGATGTTATGGCATTGCAATTCATGGCATTGATTTGTTTGGATAAATTAGCTATTTAGTTTTGCATAATGATTAGTTGATCAACATTCAACACTCTCACTACCTTCCTTAGCATGACTCTTTTAGTTGGCCATTGGTAATAATTGGTAGCCATCTCCTCAAGCAATTGGTGGGTTACATCTGTCGTTTTAGCCGTAAGAGCTCTACCTGTAGCAACATCTAAGGTACTCCTTAATGAAGGACTCAAACCACTATAAGAAGTTTGTAGAATAAGCCACTTGTATAAGCCATGGTAACAACATTTTCTTAATAACTCCTTCAATCTATCTCAAGCCTCATACAGTGGCTTTCATTCTATTTGATTCCTTAAAATATGTCATTCCTTAATTTAGCCATCTTCACTAAAGGATAAAACTTATTCAAGAAGGCTTATAATAGTTTTTCCCATGTAGTGATTAAGCCTAAAACCAATGAGTGATACCATGACTTGGCTTTGTCTCTAAGTGAAAAGAAAAATAGTATCAATTTGATAGCATCATTTGAGACTCCATGTTGCTTAAAAGTGTCATAAATCATTAAGATTGTTGTTTAATGAATGTGTGGGTCATCATATGCTAAACCTCCAAACTAATTTTTTTGGACCATGTGTATGATTGCAGGCTCAATCTCAAAGCTATTGGCATTGATAGCTAGTTTAGTAACTCTAGGTTGTGGTTCATTAAGCAATGGAACACCGTAGTACCTTATAACTCTTTCATTCTATAACATCCCTAATCAAGGTGTAAGCTTAAGGTATTTCACATTTAGAGGTCCTTAGGGATTATGGAAATCCCACATTAAAAGTTAACAATAAAGATGAGCAACTTATATAAATTTAGGTTCAACTATTACAATAACTTGGGTTTAACCATTTTAAGCCACATGGTTTGGCCATTATTCATAAGTTATTCAGGATAGTTGAGCTTAAGCTATTACAATATAATCGTTCACATCTAAACACTTTAAACCCATACATATCTTTGGTTGATTCCCATTGGATTCCTTCTAATATGTTCTTCCAATCTTTACCTCCTTATACCTACTCCTAGAGTTCGTTTCATCTTAATATTAAAAGGTTCAAGATCTTGCTCTTTTAGGTCTATACTCTTAGTCTTTCACATGCAACATAAAAGTTGAAAAAAAAAAAAAAAAGAAAATTTCTAGATTAAGATTTGAATCAAAGCTTTCAATACTAATGCACTGTGTCGCTAATAGCAGTAACAATTTCTTTGATTGAAATTTCATAATACAGGTTAAATCTAAACTAATCAATAACTTTAAACTCACTAATTTTCTTCTCTCCTTCATATTATCCTTTAAACCTATTTTGTAAAATACTGCAAGAGGATAGTGATTAAAGTAATACATGCACATGGGTGTGTGCGAATATCATCCTATAGAAATAAGGGTAATAAATATTGAAATATGATTATATTTTTGTATAGAAATTGAATATTTGATATGTTATCTAAACTACTAGTCCAATGAAAATAAAGTAACAAATTAATGGCAAAAAGACAAAAGCAATTAAGAAAGAAAACCTTATGATAAAACACATAGGACAATTAATTTCACCAATGGAAAATCATGAAATCAATAACCACACAATGCTATATTGGATTAATGGTTACAACTATCGATTTTCTCTCTAGTGATTAAGTCCTCTCTCTCGAGTAGTCACGTAACTTGTAACCATTTCTCTAAACTCATCTCTCGATGTGAACTAGAAATACATTATTATTTTAGTTCTATAAATCTTTTAAGTGATAGCAATAGGTTAAACAAGTATCTTTACTTGTAAATTAACCCAAGGGAAATAAGCAATCACAAGCATTAGGACTAAGAATCATTTACTTGCGAAAGAACAAAATCCCAACATAGTCATTGAATCCATAAATCAATCTATTATTTTCCATGGCTACATTAAAGTCTTAATCAAAGATCAAGCCTAACACACTAATAAAACAAGATAAATCCTAAAGCAATAACATCATCTTTAACAAAGGAAATAAGAAATAAGAAATAAGAAAAGGAAAGATGGAATCTCCCAATTGTCCTGATAGATCTTTTTTTTTTCTTTATCCAATGATTTCTTTGATTCTTGCTCTTGTTCTTGTGTTAAAGTCTGTTTCTCCTTATTATCTTCTCTCAAAATGCCTTTTTTGAGTGTTTAAAATATTTATTTTGACTCCACTCACTTCTCTACATAAAACTCTAGGAGTCATGCATCCTAGTTGGGGTAAAGTTAAGTATGGATGTCTTGATGAAGATATGGATGGGTTATGATGAAAAATGAATATGTTGATGAATTTAGGAGTATAAATTGATGATTATGAAATGAGTTAAGGATTATAACTACTGATTACTATATGATTATATGGTGATGTTAATGTTGATACTATGAATGAGATAAAAAGAAACTAATAATAGTAAGGTTAGTATGAAGGATGATAGCTAAATTATAGGCTAGAGATAATGAAAGTTATGTTTACATGCTTGATTGATATTTAAGACTTTATTATCCTTATAAGAGCTTTTGCTCTATTATTATATATATTATGTTTATGTTATATGTTCTATGGATGAGTTTGAGTAACTCTCTAAATTTTAGATGTTATAGTAATAATGCAATGTATGTCTATGTTTAGGCATGTGTATGGGTGAGATCATTAAGAGCTAGTAAAGATAAAGCTAAGGCTAAGGCAAGAGGTAGGGAAAGAGAAAAACCAAAGCAAGGAAGAGCTATAGCTAGCAATGAAAGGTGAAGGATTTAGTTATTTTTCATTGTCCATTGCATACATGCGTCATGAATATAACATCTTAGATTTTTCATAAGGATAATTTTGATCTTGGACATTATGGGTGTTTTTTTAATATATTTTGACTTATAGTTGAGCTAAAAGTATAATTTGAGGTTTTAAATATGAAACATGATATCTTAAATTGATTTATGGTCATTTTAAATATGATATTGATATATATTTACTTTAAAGATATTAAAGTAATTTTACCATAAAGGGCCATTTTTATTGAGTTTTTAATATTAGTTAATTATTTTAGATATTTATTAGAAAAAATAATTACTAAAACTTATTATTAAATTTCAAATTTTGTAATTTGTTGATCAATTGATTTTATCGATCAAAATATTATTTTAATTCAAAGATTGAATTACTTTTAAAATTAAATAAAATTATAAGCACTAAAATACAATTTAGTTAAGTATACACACACACACACATATCTGTGTGTTTAATGAATTCATCTTCTCCCTTGATTAAATTCAAACCCCCAACAACTATTCTTAATGCTTTAAGTATTCGAATGAATAAAGACCTTAGATAAGCACAAATAAAGACCCTAAAGAGATTGCCCTACTAACTATCAAAGTAACTACATTCCTTATAACTTCTATAATCTAAACAAAGCTTAATACTAATGCAATAATGGTCAAAAGGTGGAAAATAGAAATCAATACTCCAATCACATCTAAAATCCATAAAGATAACCACAAAAACCTAGCCCTAAGCATCTAATAAGTGGGTTGATTCAAATCGCAAAATTTTGGGATCGATTCAAATGATTTGACCAAGATTTTAGTGCAAATTTTAATTCTTTAACTTTTGTTTACCTTTTTCTATCTTTTTCTTGGTCTTGACCTATGTATTGATTTTTGAAAGCTTATAATATGCCAATGTTTCAATAAGATTCACACACAACTTCTTTTTTCTTTTTTGCCCTAAGTGCCTACTTTTTGGGTGATATAGGATGAATCTCTGACCATAGCATAGCCTTCACTGTCTTTTTATCTAATGATGTTTAGACAAAGATAGGCAATGGCTAATGTTCTCAAAATTTGAAAGAAAAAGGAATAGTGTGAATGGTAAGATGCACCAGGAAGGAAACCTTTTGTTAGCATTTGTTATGGTTCATATGAAGGAAAGGAATAGTGTGAATGATGGAGGCAATTGCTAGCTTTTGTTAGCCTTTCTTAGGGTTCACAAAAAGGAAAGAATGGTGTGAAAGATAAAAGAAAAAAAAGATGCACAATTTTCTTTTTTAGAGTTACTTAGTGACTAACCTAACTTAGTAGCTAATCTTAGTAACTAACATGCTAGTCACTAAATTACTATATAATTTAGTTAAACTTAGCTGCTACAAATAGTAGTCGCTATTTAGCGATTACCAATCATGTAGTAGCCAACCATTTAAAATTTAATTTATATATATAATATATAATTTTTAAAAATAAATATTATATTGTACATATAATTAATATACATAATATACTTATATAATATATAATTTTTAAAAATAAATAATATAATTATATTATATTAGTATTATATACATAATATATAATATATTATATTACATATAATATATTATAATATATAAATTATATAAATATTAGAAAATAAATAAATAAATGCATATCATAATTATATTTTATATGTTATTATATTATATTATTCTATTTTATACTAAAATTATATTAATATTATAAATTAAAATTATATTATAAATGTGTAATAAATATAAATATTATAATTATATTACATAATATTCTATTATATATAAATATAATATAATTATATATAATATATTTAAATTATATATAATATATTAATATTAATTATATATAATAATTATATATATATTTAGTGACTACTTAGCTACAACAAAAAATAATAGCTAAACTTAGCGACCAACATATGTTAGTAGTTAAGCAACATGAAATTTATTTGTACTTAACTAATATACATATTAGTCACTATTTAGCGACTACAAATTATGAAGTAGCAAATTAGTGACTGCTTAACCACTACCAAAGGCAATAGCTAAGTTTGGCGACTAAAATTTTGTTAGTTTCTAGGTGATGAACAAGAAAAAATTTTTACACTGAATTTTTAATCTATATTTAGCTATTACCTCTAGTGTAGTCAATATTTAGCAACTAAATAACTACTGCATGTTAGTAGCTAATAATTTGTGCAATATATTTTATGACTATATATTTACTAAACTTCAAGCAGTCACTAAATAGCTACTAACATAGGTAGTAGCTAAATTTGAGTAACTATTTTGTATTTTCTTATAGTGATATATATATATATACATACATACATATATATATATATATATATATATATATATATA
>CATIWR010669086.1:0-11851 GCA_949677035.1 Omphalea diandra | reverse complement strand
TATATATATATATATATATATATATATATGTTGTGTTTAAACGTATATATTTGTATCGTGCATTACATATTAACTCATTAACTTGATTATATAATCATATTTATTGTAGGTTATATGACTCAACCCATTTAAACTTTTTTTTTTTTATTATGTTCATTAATTGAATCTATTTATATCAAACTCAAATTTGTTTAACTATGTGTTATGTCGTATCGTTTAATTGGGTTGTGTAAAAAATTGCTAGCCTTAGGTATCAGTGTAGATTTGACCCAGTTTTTTATCAGTCACTTGATTTCTTATATGGATGTCTAGTCTCAACAATTCGATCAAGTGTTGTCACTGCATTCAACTAAAATTTGATTTTAAAGAGAATAATTTCAATTTTAAGAAATCAATTGAGACGTTGCCACTTGAGGATGAGTGTTAAGAGTTAAATGTCACATTGAAAACACATAAAAAAATATAAAAAGTATATAATAGTTTGAAATTAACTACCTAATTTACTAGTTCTAATTTTTAGTAATAATTTATCTAAACTCATTTAAACTCAATCATTTTTTAGTTTAACTTCTATCTAATTTTTGTCATCTCTATCCTAATTATATAAATTAACACGTTTTTATAAAATTATCATGATTTTATAAAAAAAAATGTGTTTTACTCTAATCTGTGTATTTGTGTGTGTGTGTCTCTCTCTCTCTCTCTCTATATATATATATATATATATATATATATATATATATATATATATATATATATATATAAAAGCTTATGAGTGTGTGATGTCTAGTTATATAGATTAACACATTTTTATAAAATTATCATAGTTTTATGAAAAAAGTGTCTTGTTCTAATACTCAAAAATATATATATATGAGCATATGAGCACATGATGTCTCTCATTTATGAAACTGAGAAATGAGTTGGTCATTTGGATTTCACATTGATTATAGAAAGTATGTGTGTGATTATATAGATTAGTACTCTTTTATAAAATTGTCATAGTTTTGTGAATAAATATTTTTGATCCCTAACCATGGGTGTGTTTGTATTATATTAATAGAAAAAGAAAATCAATATTATCTTTAAAAATGCTTAAGAAAAGTACTTTTTTTAAAATAAAAGTGATAACTATATAAATTCTCATATTAAAATTTAAAATTTAATGTAATTGATCTAAATTTAAGTTTTGAAATAAATTGAATATTTTGAAAAATCTCATTACAAATATAAAGTGTGAATTTTTTTTGTCGTGAAGCCTTCTGTTAAGGACCAAGTTAAATAAAATGTCAGGGGAGAGCAGAAGCTATATACATTGTCTCCTTCCATTTATTTTCCTTTCGTTGTCGGTGCTTTTGATTTCCGAGTTCCATACCTAACAACATTCAGCTAGAATTCTTTTTTCTCATATGCAAATTTACTAATTGCAGCTTCAGTCATTATCACAGTCTTAAACGGGAAAAACAAGATCATGTTCTTATGTTTGCCCTACTAATTAGACCTAACTTCTCCGATAAGGACTCCTACTTCTAAGTTGTTCAAGATTTTCGAGATATTTTAAATCTGATGTATAAAAAAAAAATTATAGAATAATACAATTACAGAAAATAAATAAAAATATATAATATAAAATGTAAAAGTGATAGTTAACGTTAATATTATATATTGGACAAATGAACAATATATTTACTGTAATAAAACACTACCGTTATTCGAGCCGTGTTTGGATTTTGGCTACAGGACTAAAAGGAAAACTATCTTTTGTATTCAACAAGCATAAATAGAGCTTAAATTTGAGAAACTGGTCATACTCCGAACAAGCAAAAATCACTTTATTATTGTTATTACTATTTGATAATAATAGTAGCAGGAAGAATGACTTAATTTACATCTCTCTTGGTCTCTTAAGCAGTAAAATAAAGACTTGGGGCCTTAAAATCTAGTGCCAAACATGAATTGCAAAAAGCTCACTATCATATATGGGAAGAAGGTAGGGTAAAGGGCCAATTGATGACCAACAATCTCCACCCTTCTATAAGATTGAGCATATACGTATGTATAGACTCTTCTAAATATATGTTGCATCTTCTATAATATATAGACGGGGGCCATATGTAAATATTTGGTAGGCCTAATTAATAATTCATACAATTAAATTAGTTAATACCGAAACTGCCTTCCTGTGTATGTCTGGCCAAAGGACCAACCAGAAGGGGCAACATTATAAGATACCACACTACGGCCGTCACTTGTAGTAACTAGAAAAGAGAGACTTTGTCCATTAAGGTAAGAGTTACTCTGCCAGTTTTGTCCCCAGTTTCTTGACATTGGTTGCCATCTAGTTCTTGATCCCTTTATGGCCACTGCATGCACATCTCCTGCCCCTCCTACATTTGTGATTAGTACTAAATTGAAGTAGGAATGCCCATTGATTGTGAACCTGATCCCTCCACTCCTCCTGCACCTTACCCTATATAATTAACCATAAATAACAACAATTAGCTTTTTTTTTTTATATCAGAAATTTTAAAACAAAATATCATCCGTTCTGAACTCTGAACCCTTTAAGTATATTATAATACAGTAAAGGAGTGTGCATAATCGATGCATGTGTTTGTATTATATTGATGAAAAAAGACTAAATATTGAACTTATTAGCCCAATGATAAATAATTAGCAAATAATTAGTCATAAAAAAAAAAGCCATACTTTCTATACCTCAGCTTATAAAAATAATTAGCTTTTTCTTTTTAGTAGATTCTAATTATTTTCAAAGAGTAATATCAGGATTTAAATATTTAACTAACTCTTCGCTTGCGTTTTTGTCTTGGCTCCTTCATGATATCTCTGGGGTGTCTTATCCAAGATTTGTTGTTAGTTACTTGAGGCTTTTGCCTGACTTTCTTTTTCCAAAAATATTTAACTTGATGTACCACAAGATAGGAACTCAAGCATCGTACTACTAATTCACATGTACAAAAGAAGCAAAAACTCATTGATTTAATTTACCTTCTGTAAGCCACCGGGACAATACCAGCTCTATACTGGGCAATGTGTTCGAATATGGGTTGAGAGAGATCAAAGTGATGATTAGGCGGGTCACACCAGCCTCCTGGTGGGCAGAAATTAGTGGCAGTGACCACAATAGTGCCAGGGAGACACCATTGTGGATCATTCACACACTTGAGCTCGAAACAAGCACCACAGCTCAAGCCATTGTCAAATAGTGCAGTGCTTAGTGCTGCTGTGTTGATTCCATAACCTTGGCTGTACAGGTTCCCATAACCACAAGCCCCACCTACAACATATATATCAAACTATAAGAGAAAGAATGCAACAAAGAAAATTATAGGCATTATCTGCATTACATGACACGTAACTTGCTAGTACTAATATCACAGTCGTCTACAGGCTACAAGATTGCAAATCTGAAATATACTAGAAAAAGAAATTAGTGAGAGATACCCATTGTTCCAGAAGCATCACCACCCCCATAGAAAGTGGCATGAGCGTTAATCCAACCTCCATAATACCCATGAACAGAAGAGACAACTGATGAGAGAAATCCCACTAGTAGAAAACCCAAAAGAGCCATATTTCCTGCAACAACAGTAGAAGATCTTGATGAGCATTTTCTTCATTTTATTATGTACTTGCAAAACAAAAGGTGAGGAAAACAAGAAGAATAAAGAAAAGGAAAAAATTTTTACAAGAAATTAAAATGGAGGTTGAAAGAAAGTGCTCTGTGGGAAATGAAGAGTGGGGGATTTAAGGGAATAAATAGAAGTCAGTCAACATCAAACCTGACTGACAACTGACCAGCCATTGGGACCATGGAATACAACTGTTAATAGTTAAGTGGTTTTTTTTTTTTTTTTGCCCTGTAGGAAAATTTTGCAGGAACGATGTAGTTTTATAAATTACAGGGTTTCTGAAAAAAGTGGTTTTTCTGTGCTGTTCAAAAAACTCAAAACCGTGTAGGCTTTTTGAATTAATGTGTATAGCTGTTTTTCATCAGGGAAGCATTGCCAAGCATTTCAAAGTGGGGCTATTACGGCTAAATAGTTCTATTTTTATTTTGGCCATTGACAGCTATAGCTCGCTATACTTATATCAGGTGATTTTTATTTTATATATTCAATCTCTTTATTTTATTTTAATTTTTTTTGAAACATTTAAATACATTCTTATTAGTAATATGATTACATATAAATCACATTTAATTTTAATTTTTAAATTTATAATATTATCTTTACTTGTTTACTTTTATAATATTTTATTCACTTTTCATATTTATCTAATGAAATTTTATATCTGATAAAAAAAATAAAAAATGATTTAAGAGTTACATTTATCATTCAAATAGCTCCTAGTTATATTAAGCTTTATTCTTTTTTAATTTTTTTCATTGGAAGTTTGTACCAAAAGGATAAAGTCTTTTATTTTTAACTTTTACTTAAAAAAAATAAAACTAACACTATATTGATAGAAAAAAACTCAAAATTGAGATCTTTCACTATTCGTTCTTGTAAAACAATATAAGAAAATCAATCGAGTTGGACCTAATTCATAACCACTTTTCTTTTTTTCGTTTTTTTCAAAGATAACCACTTTAATAGTTGCTTTTTTCTGGTTACTTGACCATGGATTATATCGGACCGAACTGTAATTTCAGTCGTTATTTATTTTTTACTTGCCATATGACACAGTCCTGGAGAATTTTTTTACCTGAGGGTCAAAACTAACTTATTGGTCAGGCTTAAAATTTTTTTAACCTTAACCCTTCTCTTCCAGCGTAAGTTAACGCTATTAGTTGCTGCTTGAGGAAGACAAAAATTGGGATTGGCTCCACCACTGTAAATGATTCCAATAAGAGTAACGACAATCCAATTCATTGTTCGACGATATAGTCATAATGTTTACCTCAAAGTTTAATTTACTCTTATTTTATGAACAACACATGCCATGCAAAGCAATTTATTGCTTTTACTTTGGTATGAATGAGAGCTAATTGGTTGAAACCTATTAAATCATCTCCCATAGACATTTTATTTAAGTACAAATTTTTTCTTTACAGAGTCGATCTAAAAAGAATACTGTCTAATATATTCTCTATTTTTTTTTTTTAATTTTAGAGTAGAGAGTTAGTGTAGAGAGCCAAACTTTACTCTTTACTTGTCATTAAAATATTTCAATTTTCTATACAATATATTAATTGATATCTATTGTTTTTACTTTGTTTATTGAATATTGAAAAGTTTTTCTCTTTCATCCTACAAGAACCATTTAAGTTTATTGAGCATTAATGTTTATTGTATCAAGTAAAATGAAGATTAAAAATATTAAGAATATATTAGAGTTGTATAAATTTTTTCATTTTTTATATTTAAAATTTTTTTATAATATTTTTTATTGTGTAAAAGATGCTCTTGAGAACAAAAAATATTGTTGAAGATGTTATTGGATGTATGAAACTTAATTATGCTATTTTATAGCAACTTACAATTCTTTCCATTCATATTATTTTAGAGAAAAAAATTATTATTTTTACACTTTGTTTGGAAAAAATTACATTCCTCTCTTTTTTTTTTCTTTTTCCTCTTTTCCTTTTTTCATCCTTTTTCTTTATTTTTTTTCCAATAAAAGTGAGAAAAAATGGAAAAAGGAAAAGAGGGGAAAGAAAAAAAAGGTGAAAAATGTAATTTTTTTCTGTTTGGTTATAGTGTGGAAAAGGTGATAAATAGTACTTCCTCTATCCCAAAAAAATTATTCACTATTCCTTTTTAGATGTTCCAAAATGTATGATCATTTTTATTAAATCAAGAATATTTATAAGTAATACTCCTAATTTACCCTCATTAATTACTAAACTAGAAAAGTGTTTTTAATTCCTCTTTAAATATAATTGAGGATTGAAATAGAAAAATACACTATAAATGATGAGTTGACAAAACATTAAATCTTTTTTGTTAAATAATATAAAAATTAGATAATGATAACCTTTTTGGGACAAAAAAGTAAAAAATTCCCCAGACCCACCAAATCTATTCTCCTATTTTTGGAGAGGAATTGGAGGAAAAGTTAATCATTTGCATGCATTTTAAAGTAAAATTACAAAATGACCCATAATTAAATGATTTTAATATTAATTATACTATGTGAATAAAATATGATAAATAAATGATTAAGGAATTTAATTAATTTATGTTAAAGATATTAAGTTATTTAAATTTATTTGAGTTATTAATTACGTTGATTTTAATTAAAAATATTTTGTGAATTGATTTAATTTAAAGTATTTAATTATGAGAAACAAAGTTACTTATATGAGAAAAATTTTTATTAAATTTGAGAAATCAAAGTATTTATGAGATATACTTTATGCCATGAGAATTAATTAGTTATGGATAATTTATTATCTGATTTAAGTAAAATTTAATACTAATTATTTAAGTGAGATATTATATTTATATTTAAGAGAATTAATTTAATTACAGTTAATTTATGTATTTTATGGAAGTTAATTTAATTATGAATAGAAAATTTTAATTTTATATGATATAAATTTTAATTATGAAAATTTTAATTATTGATTTTATTATTTTTTTGAAAAAAGAAATTAAATGAAAAAGAAATGAAATAAAATAAAAGAAAACAAAAGCAAAATAAATAGAGCTTTTTTTGATGGGGAGGAACGGCTGTGTAAGCCCTAATGTTTTTTTTTTTTTGCCTCAACTTACTTAAAAGGGTGTGATGACGTCTTTTTTTTAGTAGAACCTAAAAACAAAAAAAGGGCTTCAGGAGATTTTTTTTCTTTCTCCTTCAACCCCCTCCCTCCCTCTTTTCTTTTCTCCATAATAGCGGTTTAGCCTCATTATTCAATCTCTATATTCATATTCTCACTGGCGTCCAGAGGAGGTTTCATCTTATGCCAGCCCCTCCTTAATTCCGCCCCAGTGTCAAACCAAAGCTGGCGTAGCCCCCACTCTATACACCAAACCAAAGTAATACATGCGGCTTAAAATCTCAAAATTTCCTGTTTCAAGATGTTAAGATATGCTTCTTTGCTGTATATGATGCAACCGTCATTCTCACATGTCATGTTTCCTTTGAATTGGACCCATTAATAATGGAGGACCAAATATTTGCTAATCTCTCACTAATTGTTGTTATCTTTCGAACCACGTGTTTACCCACCAGAGTCCAAGTTGCTAGCTTTTTGTACGAACACTTGTTGAGGAAGGAAAGATTTCTCAAAATTTGCTTTGTCACGAAAAGCTTGCAATTTTGTATATTTCCATGGAAGTGCACAGAGAGACCTTTGCGTCTCATGAATAGACAGAAATGCATATCTTTAGCATTGAGATTTAGTGGGCCTTAATGTCTAAATTCACTTTATCCAATTCCTGACTCAACTTTATGGATGATTTCAGTTTAGTAATAACACTTTGATTTTAGAGGAAAGAGATAATTTGTCATCAAAGACATGGTTTTTTTTTTTTTTTTGGGCACACTAAACTTTTCTGGCAGCCAAAAATGGTATAATGGAGATAAGACAACTTTGGTGGAGCGGTCTCGCAGGCAAAATAGGTGCAAGGTGACTAGCATTAGCAGAGGTTAAATAGCCACACCAATGGGCTGAGACGAATTAACTTGGTGATTGGCTAACTAGGCCAGACAGATGTCAGATTGAGAACTTCCACAGACGATTATCAGCGGTTATGAAGGCAGCGAAAAGAACCTTAAGAATTACCTGTATGCAAAATGAAATCCAAAACCAGAAATTATTTTTTAAAAAAGGCTTAATAATTCAAAAAACTCAAACTTTCACATGAATTTTCAATTGCATTCTAAACTTTTAATTTTGTCAATTACACCATAACGTAATGAATTAATTTTAATTGTATCTCAAGTCAAAATCAGAATTTAGTAAAGTGCAAGTTTAGACTTAATTTATTTTTTCAATTAATTCAATCAAACTCAAACTTACGTTTAGATCTTAGTTAATATGATACTTTTATTTTTTATTTAATTAATTTATTTTTGCTCAATTAAATTTATTATATCTTTTATCATATTAATCAAAATCTAAATTTATGTTTGAGTTTGATTGAACTAATTAGAAAAAGATAAGGGTCAATTGAATCTAAATTTGCACTTTACTAAATTCTGATTTTGACTTAAGGTACAATTGAAATCAATTTGTTAGGGTATAGTTCACAAAATTAAAAATTTTATGTACAATTGAAAATTTGAGTAAAGATTTAGGTTTGTTTAATCATTAGCCCCAAAAAAAATAAAGGAAAAAAAATACTTGAAGTAATAGCATTATTAGTAGCTAGGCTATTCTAAGTCAAATATAAATTATTTGCAGTATGAGAGCCAAAACTGTTAGCATATAATCATTGACCGCAGATCACTTAACAGCTAACCAATAAGCAGACTCTTAATTGATCCTTACCATTGACTATAAATCTTCTGGTTTACTGCTACACACTACTTTCCATTTCTCATGTGTAATTAATCAGTTCTCAGGTTTAGAAAGCAACATCCAGACTTAAAAGCAATAATTCTATGCATCTCTCTAGACTGGAGCAGGGGACTAAAGGCAAATGCATGATGCTCGTCATGAGGCATGGCCCTTTGTATAGCAAGCATGGATAATGACAAATGCCTCATATACATAATCAAAAACTCAACATATGGGATACAAGAAAGAAGCCTGATGTACACATCATTTATGATACATAAACTGTACAATTAATGCAAGAAAGGCAAACTTGATAATTTATACAATCTACCATACAGTTGCTATTTAAATATAGAACCAACGTATTAGGTCATGTGGCTTTTAAATATGTTATTATCAACGATGGGCTTTTTTTTTTTACCAAGGTAACCAAATAGCCTAAATTGACTACACATAAAATCAGCAATTAATTCCCCCTTGCATACAGCTAATGTTTGATTAAGAAATACCACAAACCAAACCAACATATCACATGTATCCCAGGATGAAAACTCAGTGATGGAACAACATTTTTCCTAATTTTTTTCTCATCCTTTAATTCCTGTTGGGAGAAGTCACACCAATCAATTAAATATTAACCCCACCTTAAATACCAGCAAGTACATATACTCATCAAGTTTTTATACATATTGATTGGATACTGACAGCCACTCACACTAAGTCCTACCATCTCAGCTATCATACATCCGTATATACAAATGTCAGACTGATATTATCAGTGGTTCATCAAATTAATATATGTCACGTACTAGACATAAAGGCTAACATTACTACCTATGCAGAGTGAGGGTCTTAAGGTCATGTCCCCATTTGGTGTGGTCTGGTCACCAGCCAACATCAGGGGAACCTTATTTCTGTATTGATGACTGAAATCTGCAACAAATTATACATAATCCGGCAGAGTTTATTCAATATGCTTGTATAAAAGGAACTTTCTTTTTCACAGATTATTCCAAAGTGGATCACTCATCTATAAATGTTACAATCACCTATGGTGTAATTAGATTACACTGACTTACAAAAAGAGAGAGATAGATAGACAGAGGGAGAGAGAAAAGATAGAAAAGAAAGATTATTAAGGATTTTAAAAGGTAAGAGCGAAAGGATAACATGTAGACAAATAGTTTCCTGCTATGATTAGTTAGTGCTGATGGAGGAGCTGCTCAGTAGTGTTGGTTCGACCGAGCTCTCTTGAACGCGGGGTAGCTCGGCTAGGTTATTTGTGAGACGAACAAGGTTAGAGAGGGTCCGGCAATTGACCTGAAACCTATTCCGATGCCTAGGTTAGTTAGATTAGGTTGAGAATAAATGTGAGGAGTAGTAGAGGAATGAATGAGAGATACCTGAGGTTCCTACAGGAGGTTAATGGTTGCCTTTGGCTAGGTCTGTGTGGTTTTCAGATGAGGAAATGTGAGTTTCCTAGGAGCTATGGTCAATGTGCTCTATGGGAAGAGCGCCTCTGTGTGGGTCGAACTATGCTGGTTGGCTAGCCATGTGTTTCCTAACAGGCTGAATTGGTTATATAGACTTATGTGTTGGGCCGAACTGAGTCTTCTTGGTATTGGATTTAGTTTGGGCCTAGCTTCAAACTACTTGAACAGTTTCAGTTAGCAAATTATTGTCTCAAATTCAGTTTTAAGCAACTAATTATCATTTGTTACGGTATTAATGATCTTTCTTTGGTTTCAGTACTCTAAAAATAGCTTGTGATACCATCATAAATTCCCCATTCAGTAAAAAAATTTGAATTTAGAAAATGGACTTTATACATCACTTTTAAATTAACAACTGATATTAAAATACGTCTGTTTGGACCAACATATAAAAAAACATAGCAAGTAAAACTCAACAATGCTCCACTATTTGATGGATCTCTTAGCCTGTGATTGACAAATTTCCATAGGGAGGAAAGAAAATAAGGAATGAAAATAAATTTTATTTTCTTTCCTTATTTTCCTCCCTCATGCTTGGATAAAAAGGAGGAGAAGGAAAATATTTTTTGCTTTCCCTTGATTGGATAACCAATTATGAAAGCAAAGAAAAATAATATGTAATATATTTCCAATTTTACCCTTTATTAAATAAAACATTTGAATATATAATTATATTATATAATGATAAAAAATAATAATAATTATTTAATTGATTTTATATGAAATTAAAATTTATATAATGATAAATATAATGTTAATACGAACAAATTCTAAAATTATTTTTATTTTTGAAATGTTCAAAAAATATATTTATAGATTGATTTATAATTTTTAAATATTAAAATGTAACAAAAAAGTATTTTTAAATATATTTTTTAAATTTTGAAATATTACCTGAGAATTGTCGACTGAAAATGAGAACAAATTAAGTAACTTTGGTTCGGTAGGTTCGGTTCGGGTTGTTTCAATTAAATTACATGTATTTTAAATTTGGTTCAATTAAAATGGGTTTGATTTATTAATTACTTCAGTTAATTCAATTTTTTTCTGTTTTCTATACAAAAAACCGAACCAAAAACCTAAATCTGAATTTTTTAAAAAGTATAATTGAATAAACCAATTTTATTAAGAGATCAAACCGAACCGTACCGAACCATCTCTGTTCGGTCAGTTTTTCAGTTAGGTTCGGTTTTTGCTCAGATTCTGTAATTTTTTACACTGTCCAAGAGTAGGATGGTAATTTCTGCAAAATCCCTTCTTTCTTTCATATTTTCTCCCCATTTTGGAGAGAAAATGGAGGGAGGAAAATTTGAGTTATTTTCCTTCCCCCTCCTATTTTCCTCCCATTCCCAATCAAGGTAAGATATTTTTCTTCTCTTATTTTCCTCTCCTATTTTCCTCTCCCCCTTATTTTACTCTCTCCCAATCACAGGCTTAGATAATGAAATCAAGACTTATTAGCTTAGGACAAGAAGACGGACACAAAAAACATAGAAGAGAGCCAACCCAAATCACATTTTACTATTATCTATTAAATGTGGACAAGTTTGTTGTATAATCCATTTTTAAGAGATATATATATATATATATATATATAGGGAAAAAGAAAAGCACATATGTATTCTTAGATGTTGTTCGCTGGAAGGATATATCAACTTCCTTCACCGTGGAAGGTTTATAATAATGCTCTTAATGTTTTGTGTTTTTTTTTCTCAAGTGTTATTATTTCCATATTTTTTGAGAGAGTTCCCTCCATCGAAGCATCCGAAGCACAATTACATTTTCCCAATCGAATAGAAAAGCACATATGTATTCTTAGATGTTGTTCGCTGAAAGGATATATCAACTTCCTTCACTGTGGAAGGTTTATAATAATGCTCTTAATGTT
>CATIWR010669035.1:0-12216 GCA_949677035.1 Omphalea diandra | reverse complement strand
TATATATATATATATATATATACTATACATAATATTATATATTTATTTTTAATTTATTATTTGATAATAGAAATAATAAAGTTATATAAATATTAATTATAGTAAAATGGGTTACAGGTGTATATTATAAGTTGATAGATTTAATGCATCAAAATAATTTATTTATTGTTATTTTCATATAAATATATTCAATTAACTAATTGCTGTAATTCCTTTATCACTTTATTGTTTTCAATAAATGAAATTGAAAAATGCAGTGTTTGTTTTTTGTTTTAATTTTTTAAGAACTTAAATTAAGAAAGTAAAAAAGATTAGATAATGCTTAAATATAACAAAAATATATAACAAAAATTTTTTTTAACATATAATTACATAATTTATTATTAATTAAATTATCAAAAAATTTTTAATTAAATATTATGATTTTTATTATAAAAAACGTAGCTTGTTTTAATATATTTTTAACTTGATTTTGAATTATTATGATATTATTTTAATTCTTCAACGGTCTTCTTAAGTTTTTTATATGAGAAAATAATAATAAACACAAATCATATCAAATATAAATAATAAAATTATTAAAAAATAATCTCAGCTTTTTATCAAGTAGAAAGAAGCCTAATCTTATCTTTCTACATTTTAATTATTAAAGGGTATTTGTTATTTTATTTCATAATTCATCTGTAAAAATTATTGATTAATGTATTAATATAGTATCTTTCATAAAGATTCACAAATAAAAAGTAGAAGAAAGATAAAACTCTTATATATAAAAATTAATAAATGTTAAATATCATAATTTATTGAAATAAAAATGATATATTTTCATCTTTAAAGAAGTTTTGATTTATATAATATAGATTGATTGATTATAGCAAGTTATAATCTGCTTAAGTTAAAATTTAACAATAATTATAATTATTATAATTTCATGTATTTATTGTATGATTACACTTTGAATGATGACAATATTAATATGAAACATTTTATATTAGTTATAATATATTTATATTACAATTTATAATGATTAAAATTATGAATATTTGATATATTATTAAATAAATATTTTTATATTTATTATTTTTTGTTACATAATAAATATTAAATAATACCATATGAATATTATAATATACAATACTCTTTTCATCCCAAATTTTAAGTCCACTTTTTTTTACACGCATAAATAATTGGTTTTATATACTTTTTTCAAATATACCCCACATATTAGTAATAAATATTCTTGAAATTGTAAAGTTAACTAATATAAACTAAATAAACGAATTTAGTAAACTAAGATTTTAAATTTTTTATTAGGAAAAATTCATTTTGAAAATATGCACCAAACAGTTTCATCAATTGAAATCCATCAAACATTAATTTTGTTTAATTTTCCAACAAGTGCATTGAATATTTGATATTTATAAATTTTTGATAATAATGCATTAAGTAGGGGTATAATAAGTAACTAGTAAATTAATTATAGTATAAAAAAAGTGAACTATATTTTGAAACGGATGAAAAAGAAAATTTGAATAGAAAATTTGGTACGAAAAGAGTAAATAATAAATATATGTATAACTTTTAAAAAATTTATATGATAAACTCTCTTAAAAGTATTGTACACGGGAGTGGAGTATAAAGTAGCAACATTGGCAGCTCAAGATACATGGCTATTACAGTTGAGTAATTTACATCAATCAGTTGATTACCCAATACTTCTCCATTGTAATAATCAGTTAGCTATTCTATTGACATAAAATTTAATGTTTCATGTAAGGACAAAATACATAGGGATTCATCATCGCTACATAAGAGAGAAGGAGCTTTAAGTGGAAATCAAGATAGACCCTATCAAGAGTGAAGACCAAAATCACATATATATTTACAAAGGGATTAAGCCTAATAAAATTTGCAGAATTTTGATTTCAACTTGAGATGGTATTTCAATTAAAAAAAGTCAATATTGCAGGGTGTTGAGAATACAATAATTGATTTTGTTATTCTAGAATGCTAAAATCTAGAATTTTCTACCAACTTGGAGCCAATTATGCATAAGAAAAAAAGATCAGAAAATGATGGATAATTAACAACTAATGCCAAATTGTTAATCTAAAATTATCCTTCATAAACTTTCTTAGGTGTATCAAAATAAATGAAGTGACTACACAACAAATGAGAGAGTGGGTTGTACAAAAATTAATGGGTGAGAGTGTCCAAAATAAAAAGTATTGTGAAGAGTGAGTATGTGACAAAATTATAGAAATAGTCCTTAAATTTTCATGAAATGTGAGTTAATCTTTTATCTTATAAAAATTGTTTTTTCAAGTTCAATAAGAGTTGTGTATTCTTGTCACTCTTTTTTTTTTCACAATATTTTTAAAATCAAACTTATTAGTGAATCGGTCAGTTGATTGGTTCCCGATTTGATTGGTCTAATCGATCTATCCAATTTGATTCAATTTATTCAATAATATATGAAAATAAAACTATTATTAAAATAGCTTTAGAAAATTATAAAAAATATTAAAAATATATAAATAAATTTATAATAACTAAAAATATAAAAATAATATTGAAAATCAATCCAGACTAAATTAAACTAATCACTAATTCATTTTTCAAATTTACTAATTTAACTGGTCGGTCTAATCTTTTTTGGAAGAAAGCAAATTTGGATTCCTCCTTTATGAATTAGTGAGATGGAATATTATGACATAAACTAAATAAACATAAGGAATAGACTTCATACAAATGCAAGCCTTCAACCAATCTTTATTGGCAAGGCAGGCATGGTATTTAGTCTATAATCCTAACTCATTGTGCGTAGTTTCTATGAAAATTTTTGGACAGGAAGACAGGTCATAACCCTTTCTGGATGTGGAATAACATGTTATATGGCAGGAAATCCAGAATAGTGGTAAACGATGAAATATTAGAAATGGAATAAATGTCAATATATGACAAGAATCTCAGTTCAAAATTAGCATTGCTTAAGCCCTTGTGTAATGACCATTTCAAAGTAGCAAGTCTTATGATGGAGAGAACAAGAAGTTGAATCACGAGGTGCTAAACTCCCTGTTTATAAGTAACGAAAAGGTAGCCATCTATGAGATTTCTATCTGAGTCCACCCTTGATGCATTGATTTGGCACCATGAAAAGAATGGAGAGTCCACTATCGAATTAGTCTACAAACAGATCACAAAATGATAGAGAGCTTCAAACTTCGGTTCATGAGGGCTCAAGTTTTGTAACTCAATCAATAAAATGGGAGAAATATGGAAGAGCTTCTTAGCCCCCCTGAATATAACATTTTATCTAATATGTTCTTATCAATGTTATTTCAAAGCAAGGCAATTTGATATGCAGAGGGGTTCAAATGGAAAATTGGCGCCAAATTTATGGTAACATGACAGAAACAACCGGATATATCTTTTTCTATTGTCCACATGCAAAAGCAAGCTGATTTACTAGCTCTCTGACATTTCTCCCAAGCCTACTCTAAGCACCACTCTTTTGTGGATTTGTGGAGTGCAACCCTCCAGTGATAACATCTCATCCAAAATGTAGGTTTCTTATTGGGTTTATTTGGAAAGCTAGAAATGCTGTAATCTTTAAGTTTTTTCCACCAAACCCCATTGATACAATCGAAAGAGCAGGAAAACTTTGTTAGAGTTTTGAGTTATCGCCAATATCAGCCTTAATACCGCTACAGAAAATGCATAGGTGAGCCACCAAATTAGATGGCAACCCCTCGAATGGGATATTTAAAGCTCAATAGTGATGCTGCTTTTGATGCTAGCTCGTAAAGAGATAATTGGTATACTAATAGTAAAGAGAGAATTGCTCTTGACGCTAGTAAAGGGTAAAAGGGCTCTACTTTAGCTTCCTCAGCTCTAATTGGAGAAACTGAAACTATTTTAGTGACAACCAAAAGGAGTAGGAACGTCAACAATTACCAGAAATCTAAGACAAACGCGTTATCCTTGTTTAATGATTTATCAAAAAACTAGAAGTTAATCTTGAGATGTTGGTGCCATAATCCTTAATATTTTGAGTGTTTTGGAGAGGGTTGTCATAATATTAGTTTTCTTTTCGTTGAGCGTTTTACTGGCTCAGTTGCAGGATGGGTGTCAAAAACTCGTCCTAAAAGTTTTTGTTCTGTGACATGGACGACCCCACCTTGCCCTCCCTTCCCAGTTTAGAGCACCATTTACGACTTTATTCAGTTTTTTCTTATTTTAAAAGGGAAATAAAAAAGTCAAGCTCACGGGAAAGAAATGAGCTAACCTACATGCAATCCTATTCTCCACTTTCTGCCAAAACAAAAAAAAAGCCAAGAGAAAAGAAAGCCACCTCATTTCCGCAGTCACGAACAAGGAAGGCCATTGGCGGAGCCGCAGTGTAAGGCCGATTACGGCGGTGCTGCTCAACGGGAAATAAAGAAAATAGAGAAAGAAAGACCTTCCGCCCCTGTCCACTTCCCAAAATTCTTATATACTCCACCAGGTTTCTTTCTCAATCCCTCCAATATTTCTTACTTCTCATATTCTTTTCCTTAATATTTTTCTTTTGTATACGGTAGCAAATCGACAAGAATTCATTTTCTTGTCCGAATCTGAATTGTGGGTAATCTTTTTTTTTAAGGTAGAAAGGCATTGCAATGAGAGGAAAAGGAAATCAAAATCAGGACGAGGAAGAGTACGAGGAGGATGAATTTGGTTCCAGGAAAGATGGACCCTCTTCCAATGTTATTACTAACAATAACAATAACTCTATCAAAGGTATGCTTGTATTATGTTGGATCCAGTTCTATTTGATGGCCTTTTTTCTAAAGGGCGATAAATAGTTGTTTTTTTTTAAAAAAAAGAATTCGTCGTTCTGAGCGTGGTTTTTGATTTATCATTTGTTGGAAATAAAAAGTGAGGCAATTTGGGTGTTTAGTTGCTGCCCAGTGCTAAAGTTTGGAGCTTTTATGTTTCCGTGGCATTAAAATAATGTTTTGTCAAATGAGGTGTTGAGTTTCACTTTTGTTAATCGGGATTTGGATGCGGAGGGCAGATGGGAAGAATAGTGATAAGGCTAATGCGATGAGATCGAAACATTCAGTCACTGAGCAGCGAAGAAGGAGCAAGATCAATGAGAGGTTTGTTACACTCTTTAAAGTTGGCAGTCATTTTTGTGCTGCAAATGCATTAATGTTATGTTGGCATTGCATTTTATATATGTCTTATATTTTCAATTTTTGTTCACAAAGTTTCTAACGTTTATTCTGTATCTACTGCTGCCATGATTCACGGCAGAGGCGTTATTGTTGCATAGAGGGGTAAATGGTTAGGAAGTCAGCAACTACTGCTTGAAAATAAGTATCTAATAGCGATATTTTGCTTACATTGGTTCAATCATTGTGGATTTTGGGATTTAATGGCAATTAGCGTAAGTTTCTTGATCTGGAGAAAAGGGTAATTTTAGCTATTCAATAAGGCGGTTGCCCACATGCAAAATGTTAAGGTATTTATGTCAAATAATTGCTATTCCCTGGTTGTGCAATGAATTGTATTACTCAATTGGATTGAACTATATTTTGAAGTGGTACCCATTAAGGAAAAGTTGGGAGCAGGACGATTGAGATGGTTTGGGCATGTCCATGATAAAACAACTAATATACTGATTTAGAAAGGTTAGTGCATTGAATTTGTAGGAGATAAGAAAGTGAGTGGCAGACCTTGGTTGATGTAAAGGGAAGTAGTAAAAAATTGTTTTTGCATCCCCAATTTTGTTCTGAAGTTGTAGCACTGAAGCAGGTGGAATGGAGGAAAATGATCTACATAACCTAGTTAATTATAGTTTAGGATCAAGGCTTAGTTGCACGGAATTGAGTATTCTTCAGTTAAAGTGACCAGCTTAATACTTTATCTGTTATTTTCAATGACAATTGGGACTGGTTTCCAACACAATACTTCCTGAACGTTTAAATATATTCTCATTGCTAATCTGGATGGTTTTGTGCATACTTTTGGTGTGATCATAATTTTGGTAATCTATTTGTATTAACAGGTTCATGGCAACTCAAGACTCATCATCATTCGCATAGTTGTGGATGCGATATTCATTTGATTTGTAAATTTGGGCTTACTTAAATCATGAGACTGTGAAAGAGAAGTAATAGAATTGGTCACAATGTTTCATTTATATGCTTTTTCACAGTTGAAAGCCCATGTGCACGTTTACTTTTACTTTTCAAAATCGAATATAGCACATTATTGTGGGAATGTGTAAGCAAGTAGTTACAAGTCAAGTTGGCTAAAGTTTATACTTTGTATCCATATTTTATGCTTTAGAGATTGATTTTCCAGAAACTTAAGGCTAGATTCAGAAAGCATTTGAAATGTCATTCATTGTTTGTGAACCCTGTGACTAACAAAACTGATATAGCTTAATGAACCATCTACTTTTTCCAGATTTCAGATATTAAGAGATCTTATACCTCATAGTGACCAAAAGAGAGATACAGCATCATTTCTATTAGAGGTATGTCTTAAATATGGAAATCAACCATAGCATCTGTGTAAATTTATGTCAATATGATGTGTGGTTCAATTTATTGACTATTGACTAAATATACGTGCTCATCTGCAGGTAATTGAATACGTGCAGTATTTACAGGAAAAAGTGCAAAAGTATGAGGGTTCATACCAGGGTTGGAGTTCTGAGCCCACAAAGTTGATGCCATGGGTAAAATTCTAATCTTTGGTCATTTTGGCAGCTTTCTCATGAGTCTCACTCAATTGGTTTTGTATGGCTTAACACCTTATGTTCGGCTCTGCCCTGGAGGTAGAATGTATGGTTACAGATGAATTGGAAGTAACCAACAAATGGAGAATGAAAATCATAGATGATTTTCATATGTTGAAATTGTTGGCCATTATGATGGTTAATTTAATAAATACGTGCAATTTGGTTTTTTTAATGGGTTTCACGTTCTTTGAAATTCTGCATGTTTTAACCAAAGGAGAAATATGTTATCTTGATAATGATTAGCCATTGCGATAGAAGCCTTCATAATCCCTTGAAAGAAGTCAATATGAACATTTAAGTATTGAGCAATTGGAAGATTATGTTTCCTGTGGAGTCTTTGGTTGGACTCTAGGAATAGATGCATAAGCAAACTCTTGTTCAAAAACAGTTGACCAAAAATCCTGGTGCTTGATGCTTTGACTGAAATAGCAATTTTTGTAGAGTAGAAACAGAGCAAGTTTAATGCCTGTCTAAATCCATTAGCAGGCCATGTGCTAAGTTTTTGTCATTTTTTATCCTTCATGACGCTATTGGAGTGTGGATTTAGTGTCGAGACTTATCATTTGAAATGCTGCCTTACTGTGATTTATTTTATTGGTCATATGATGGGCTCGTTTCCTCTTCTATTCTCTTTTCTATCTCAGCTCTTGGAGAAAGGACCTTGGCGTTGGGCTTATGGCCCTACTCTCATTTACCCACAGATGTACCAATTGTGTGGATCCCCATTGGTTGTGATGGGCTTGCCTTTTCATTTTGTGTGTTTCAGTATCCGGAGGTCTTGCTTCTGGATCTCATTTACAGTAATTTCATTTTGGTTCTCTTTTCATTGAAATTGGTGGCAGTGTAGAGAAGCTGGAGATGCATTTGAACATGGTGCTTGTTCTGTTTAGATAAATCTCAGATCAACTCATTATTTCCCTTTTGAAACAGAGAAATAGTCACTGGCGTGTTCAAAGTCTCACTGGTCATCCACAAGGAATAAAAAATGGTTCTAGTCCAGTGTCTGCATATCTGGGAAAATTTGACGAGACTAATGTTGCCGTCAGCCCAACCATACTTACAGGCACGCAGAATCAAGTTGAGTCCGACTGTAGCAGGGATATTACTTGCAAATCAGTAGAACGACAACCTGAATTAGTAAACAAGGTTGTGTCTCTTCCGATGTCCTTTCAGACTACCATCCCCACTCCTGTTCAAAGCGATGGTGTTGTGTCTCATCATCTACAGCAACATGTCTCTGATGCACAGTCAGCTGAGTTTACCATCACTAGTGATATGCAGAACCAGCAGGAGAAGCTAACCATTGAAGGGGGGACAATCAGCATCTCCAGTATGTACTCTCAAGGGTGGGTGCAGTATTTTCTATTTTTATATGTTCTAAGAAGAATCATGTTAAAATATACAAAGCACCTGTTCATATCATGTTTAACCTCCCTAGTTTCATTTTCTTTATACTTGTGCTTCTTTGTGTTTCTCATAGTGGCAAGGAATTTGTTGTCTAAAAAACTGTTCCTCATTTTTTATCATAGCTTCAAAATACTTAATAACTTCTTGAAGGTTGATTCTATTTTCTTTACCCGTTTTCCTCTCTGCTTGGAAATTCTTTAATCATCAATTCCAGGAAGAAAACTTGTCTATCATGGCTATTGCACTAGAAATGATCCCTCTGTTTGGGTGGGGTGGGCTTTTGTGATTGCTGTTTTATTGCTATTTTTACGTTGGGAAGGGGATAGTCGCCTATGCTCTGGGACCTCTGTTTTTGAAATGGTTTGGAGTAGTGTCCTAGCCCATTTGAATTATACATTAGTTGCTCTCTTCTGAAGTTTGTTTTATCAATAATTTCTTGAAGGGTTCATGTATCTGTCCTGCGTGTTACATTATGCAATACAAGGCTAGGGTCAGCCTGTTGTGTCAATTTATTTTTTGTAAGCCTTCTGTGGGGTTGCCTGCAAATTTATAGGCTAACAGCATATATAAAATTTTGTGTGAACCAGGTTGTTGAACAATCTTACGCAGGCACTGCAGAGTGCTGGTGTTGATTTGTCACAGGCAAATATCTCAGTGCAGATTGATCTTGGGAAGAGGACAAATAGAGGGGTGATATGTGGAGCATCTACTACTAAGGTATAAAGCTGGTAAATAAGATGATCAGTGAATAATATTTCTTGTCTGAAAGCTATTACAATGTTACCATTTCACTGGATTTTTGCCAATCATGTGTCTTCCATTGCTTTCTAGGATCCTCAGAATCCCACCTCTAGCAACCACACTGGAGAGGACTTTGATCAGGCTCAGAAGCGGCACAAGACATAAGATTAGTATGTTGTCTTTATATTCACTCTGCTTCTCTTTCTTCTTTTGTCTACTATTCTATTTCTTTTGGGATCCTTTTCCCTTAGTGTACATGCTATGCTTTTGGTTTCTTGGACTCATGTAACAGTATTTCTTGAGATTTATGTTAAAAGCTGTTACCATAGGTACGTTTTGTGTGGAGTTCCCCTATAGATCTCAAAACAGGAGTTGTGTTGCCTGTATCATCATTGTATTATACATATTAATTTAGTATATAAATATAAATGAATGGAACCATTTTGAGGGATCCTCATATTGGATTGATTGATTTTTCATATTTTGTGCATCTGTCATTCTAATGTTTGACATATCAGAGGGATTCACAAGTTTAGTTGCATCCAACTGAAAAATGAATCAGTGAACATCTCTTTTCTTGAGCTCCAAATGCATAGAGCCTTTGTATTGATAAATTTAATTTTGAATTGTTTGACTTAATGCTGAATCCAAATTTATGCTATTGGAAACATCATCCTTTATTGTGGGAATAAATGATTATAGGATTGTCAATAAATATGTATACTTACAGTAGGTATATGATACACAATACCATTGCAGTGAGTCTCCCCCATTTGCAGGCGTCTTTATAAACGCGTGTATATCTGGTAGATACTTCAAAGCTCTCCCCTCCTTTTTCCCTTACTGTGGCAAAAAGTACATTGTGATGAAAACAACACTTTCATGGTTCATCACGAGATGACAAACATTCCTGTGGATTTGCATAGAAGTAATCCTCTTCCTTGCGTCTACTTGGAATCTCTATTCTTCTAGTTGGTTGCCCCATTCTATCTGAGTGAGCTGCCTTCACTGCTAAGGAGAATTTAATCCAGGTTGTGGTTCCATTTCTGTACTGATCAATCAGTTCAACTAGAGCCTTTCTGTCAACAAGGATACTTTTCCGGTGGCCTAAGAATCTGAAAAGAGAGTTTCTTAGATGCTGAATTGCAAAATGGGAAATTCAATGACCTACAACATTGCATTAATGTATTTTCCTTTTGTGGCCTTCAACTACTTTTGCCATGTTACCGCCATGGGTAGGTATAAAAATATCACTTTCTATTGCTACAGAATAATCCAATGCTGCCATCTGATTTGAATGATTCTGGAAGTGCATAAGCTCTAGAGGGGGTAGTATTGTTTCCTTTTTAACCTCTTTTTTTTTAACCCAACAAATATCAATCATAAATAGGCATCATTTGCTGTTTTGGTTATTGAGATTATTCCTGAAAGTTGTTCAACTAACCAAATTTGGAAAATATATTCTGAGTGTTTCCATTCTCCTTTGTCCTCCATGTACATCTCCAGAAGCGGTATAAATCTGGGTCTTAGAGTCGATGTTTAGTGCTTGCAACACAAGTGCTGTTTCCTCGGGAGTTAAAGGGCATAACCCATCCTTCCTTTCCCTCTCAGAATCTAATTCCTTTTCTTGCCGCCAGTGGTAAGCATATCTGATCATGTAAACGACTTGTTAGGTTGTTAGGCTGTTAGGTCCTGTGTTCAGGGTCTATTATATCATGGGATGTTAACGAATGAAATATGTTTGTACCTCATTTTCTTCAACTGTTCAATCTCTTGTTTATTGCAACCTTCATTACAGCCAGAGAATGCCGACATATCCATCTCATATCTTAAATGGAGAACTAGGAATGCTCCTTTTTCCCTCAGGATTCTAACAAACTTCTTGGCCATCTCGTCTATTGGAGTAGCAAATCTGAGGGCATGGAAATTTGCTCGACAACGCAGTTTTTGAACTTCCATGGGAAGCCCATTATTAGCCAGTCTAAAATTAGATTTTGTGAGATGCAGCACGCCATGTGTTTTGATGCGTGGGAGAATCTGTATGTAGGCAAGTTGACGAGCATAACAATGAACTGATCGAGTGTGTATCAAGTAGTGCAAGAAATCGACAATGGATAGAAATAGTAACGTACCACATTGTAGTAATATGACATGTTAGACCAACAAACACGAGGCATCGAATAGTATGAATCAGATTCTAGTTTTTTCTTATACTGAGGAGGCAGTTCTTTCAATATTTGAACCTCATCTCTCGATGATATGAAATAATCCCACATTCGAACTGGCTGCAGGCATTCAAGAAGACAAACACATTGGTCCAGAAATTTAGAAAAACCCAAATCGGATCTATAGAATACTAGGCAGAAACACATGGGTAAGTTAGTATCAACTTGACGCACCTCTGGTCGTTCGAAAAGGAGGTATTATCCAATTCAGGAACTATAATCGAGAGGTTTAGAAATCTTGCAATTGTAACCATGTCACAAATCTGTGGAAATCCAAAATAAATAAAGAAAAAAAAAATTTTTTTTTGGCCCTTTTTTCTGTTTTGAGCATTAAGTTCTTCAGTTTTAAAATTGAATAATTAAACCTCTCAATTTTATGAATTTGTGCTACATAGCTCTTTTTTTGACAGAGCCATAGTAATAGTAGTAACAGAAGACGATGTCAATATATTAATTAGATCCTTAAACTATTTTGATTCGCCCAATCACATCTAAAATCAAATTTGAGCCTTAATTACCAAAAAGAAACTTATTTTCCAGTCATTTTTAAATAAAAATGATAATTTTAAGTTAATGGCAAAAAATCTTTCTTATTTAAGAAAATAACTAAAACAAAATTATATATATTATTTTAATTTTCTTAGTTATTTCCTTCAAACTTTTTAAATTTTATTTCTTAAACCCAGTATATCAATTATCCTATAATTCTTTAGTACACATAACATATTCCTTTGTTCTTTATTATAATGAAACCCACAAACTCCAGTTTACAGTACTGATAATCTTCTATACAGCGATCCAAACTCTAACCATAAGTAACGACAAATATCATTTATCGTTTAAAATAATATCTTTTATTGAAGAATTAGACTTTTTTTTTTCACGTTTTTTAATTATTGTCATAATTTATTGTATGTACATTCAAAACAAAAGAAAAAAAAATCATAAAAAAATATTATAAATATATCGTGTAAATATGAATTTGTTTTTTATATTCCTTCAATCAATGAAGTTTGTTATATATATATATATATATATATATATATA
>CATIWR010669007.1:0-16473 GCA_949677035.1 Omphalea diandra | reverse complement strand
GAATTACATTCCCAACAATATCATATATGAAAACCATACTTAGCCCTTGGGTTGTGTTGATGATAAGATGGTACTTGGACATTCGATTGGAAAGAACCTTGAGGTGCGGTTAAGCCTTCCTAGCTAAATAAGGAACTTTTAGATACATGAGGATTTGAGAGAATCCTTAGTTTGACATGGCTTGGGCAAGTGAGGATTGGCATTGCTCCTAGCTCTCTCTGAGCAAAAGGCCTTCTTGAACTAGAGGCCTCAGTTGGGAACCTTTTATCTAGTACCAAGGCCTGTCTTCCCTCTAGGTGGGTGGTCAATCAGTAAAGGCAATTATTTATTTGGTCGAGCCCCAATCAAATGCCCTTTTGGGCGACCTTATTGTCCTCCACCAAGGGTTGAATTATCGTGGCCATCTGATTGATCATGTTATTAAACATGGTATGATTCTCAGTCGCCATCTGATTAGTAATTTGAGAGCAGTCAGTGGCTGCGAGGATAGGTTGTCTAGGCATGAAAACATGCCTTTGGTAATCTGCCAGATCATCCTCTTGAGTTGGGTCATTAGCCTATGGATTGTCATTGGACTTGTACATGTTCACAACAACTTCTATCTGAGTCATCCACTCGTTCAACTAGTCCAATTCATTTCGCAGTAATTGATACCTAGTCTCTATTAGCATATAAAAGGTCTCACGGGGCATGCCAAAAAGATGTTTACTCTCGAAACTCAAGAGTAAAATTCAATAATAATTAGGTCTAATAGTTAAGTATTATCAACATTAGCTCCCAAGAACAAACAAGAAAATTAACAATTGACTAGAGTCAGTTGGATCTAATATATAGGTATGAAAATCATCAATCAAAATGTGACTATATAGGTAAAACCATTAACTCAATTGGCATTTAGATGAGAATTACTATCAACCAAAAATACAAAATAAGGAAAAATAGAGAGATCTAAAGAGATGTATAGGGTTCAAGCCCCTAAATTGTATATTATACCTATTTATATACTAATACTATTCGAGAGTCCTATCATGATACAAAAATTATCTATAAAGATACAAATATATATAAAATTTATCTACAAATCTCATGGACCGAGCTAGCACAAATGCTTTTGAAATATGAAGACGTTATCTCTAAGCCCACATTTTTCTACTAAATGCTTGAAGAATGGGCCTAAGTCCAAAAGCCTAAAAATAAGGGCGAGTGTAAACAACTTAATAACCTACTATGCTTTTTTTTTAAAAAAAAAAATTTATATATGTTTTTATTTAATACACTTATTTAATAATATGATTCATAAAATAATTATTTATAATTACCTGATGATTAATGAATTTACCATTATAATTTCCCCCCAAAGTGTTAAAGACACGCCCTTATTTATACACCAAGTATAATTAAGTTTTTCTTTTTTGTTTTTTTCTTCATATAAACAATGATTGGAAGTATGAAATAATTAATTTTGAAAATCATGGACAAAAACAAATGAAAAGATATGAAGGACAGAAAGAGTTGAATCTTTAGATATCCATTTTCATCTTTTCACACTAAAATAATAATAATATAGTGTAAAGGCTACTTGTTATACATCAACTTTCTTTCTCTTTCATTATTTTGCTTTATTCTATTAATTATTTGTATTTGTTCCATCTGTATATTGGATTAAGGACAAACTTATATTAGACTCACTCTTTACACTTTAATTTAATTTCTAGCTAGACATTCATTAGATTATTTATTGCCAGTTCTTTCTTAGTTTCTTCCACAAAATTGAAGTATATTAGTCCATAAGTAGTTTTCATGGATTTATTTTATTATTTTTTTAAAAAACGGACTTAATCAACTTGTAATTGAATATGAATCCAATGAAAATATCATCTCATTATGCAGCTTGATATTTTTATTGCAATAATGAGGTATTATTAATAATTTATTTGCATATATTGTATGTAGTTTTATAATTTGATTCTTAGAAATAGTATTTTTTTTTTTGGGTTCATTCCAATATTTTCTTATCAGTATAAGTATATATTTCACTTGATTTCGTCATAATCAAGTCTCAATCAGAATTTTTTAATGGAGATCATAATTCTTTGGTGGAAGAATTAGCTCTTAACTTCTAAGTTCTTAAGAGGGGAACATTTGTCTTTTTTTTTTTAAGTTAAATTCTTTACCACTAAGCGCCCCCACCAACTCTGTGTAAACCACTTGATGCATACATTTCTTTTCATTTTAATGTTGTAATTATCAAATGACTATTTTTGAAAAAGAAAAAAGGGTCAAAAGTCATAGAAATTCTTCATTGTCTAATCATTATTGGCTTCGTTTTCACCTTTCTCTCTTCTATAAATAGGGAGGCTGCCATAGCCTAAAGCAACACATAAACACAAACGCAACCCATCATCTCAATCATACACAAAAGAGAAGAGTTTTGTTTCTTTTTTCCCTCTGGTTCAAGAAATGAAGACATCTTATGTTGTTGTAGTGTGCACAGTCTTGGTGCTAATCCTAGCAGAGGCAAAGGTGACAAAGGCCGCAGCGACATGCAGCCCAACACAGCTGAGTTCATGTGTGAGCGCAATCACGACATCAACTCCACCATCAAAGCTGTGCTGCAGCAAGATCAAGGAACAGAAGCCTTGCTTATGCCAATACCTCAGGAATCCTAACCTAAAGAAGTTCATCAACACACCAAATGCAAGGAAGGTTGCTAGCGCTTGTGGAACTCCATTCCCTAAGTGCTAGATAGATAATATAGATGATTTCATGTATGTTCCAAATTTGGGCTGTTGGATTTCATAATGCTGTCTAAGTAGTGGAGCTAGCACTAGCTGTTAATGGTGGAAATAATGTGAACCAACTTTCCTTCTTAGGTGTGTGGTTTTGTGTGTCATGTACTACTACTATAGTTGGAAAGTTCCTACCTATGATGAGTGCAATCAGTTGGATCATTATAATTGTAATGGCAATTTTATTTTATTAAGTTTATATAAATTCACTTGCTTTTCTTTTTCTAATAAATTGGAGCTGTTGTGGGAATTCTAAAATATTAGTCAGAATCATGACATACTTTGCGGATAATTTTAAGTTATTCAAAACAAAAAAAAAGTATATAATCGATAAAATTGATAATAAAACCAAGATATGCATAGTGATAATACCCAATATAACATGGAAAAGGTGAAAATAAAGTTAATATACAGTGAATTCTATAGTGACAGATTTAATGATACTATTAAATAATGTTATATAATCTAATGATAAATGATAATTAATAATATTTAATTCTATATAATATAGTGGTAAATAATAATTTTTATCTAATTTAACGATAAAATATTAATTACGATATTATAATAAAATAATGTAACATAACTAAATCTATCCAAATATAGTTCCATATGACTTTCAAACATTCACAAGAAAGATTTTTACATGCGAGTAAAATAGACTCTTCATAGAAGAAAATTGTTACATACATGATTAGTATGAGTTTAGATAAACCTTTCATCATAATCAGTTTGAGGAACGTAAATAAATAAAGAAAAACAACAAAACATATAGTCTTTTGTGTTTGTTCAAACAAAACTCATTATTTGCTGGATTTTTCTAAACCTCTCAGGGAGTTAGATTTTTTTTTAAATACTTCCATAAAATTTCATTTTATATTGCACAGAAACAGAAATGAGAAACGATGAAACGTGAAAATAGATACGGTAAAATAATATTTGTCAAAAATATAGAAAACAAAAACTTGGGAGAAACATGAAAATATTAAAAATATAAGGACAATTATATAAATATTAAAAATATAAGAAAATTTATAAATACTAATATTCTTTATAAATATTTAATAATACTATTTATTTCAAACATAATTTACTATCAATAAATATTAAAAATAAAAATTAAAAAAATAACAAATTAAAATTTCTAGAATAAAGAAAAATAAATGTCTATGATTTCTTAATAATTATTAATCTCAAATAGTTTAGGAATTTGACAGTTTTTAAATTTTATTTTGATATTATTTTTAATTTAAAAATTTAGTGGATTTTTAATTTTTATTTTAATATTATTTAATTATTTAAAAATTTAATAAGTCTTTTTATTCTTAATTAACTAAGTATTTTTCTTTGTTTTTTTTAGTTAGGAAACACGTTCCCAATTTGGAAACGAATTTTCAATTTTGTTATATTACGAAAATGTGTTTGAAACGTGTGCAAAAAGTTTCTGTGAAGTTATGGAGATGGAACGTTTTTGAAATAGGAAAACGTCAACCCGGTCTAGATTTCATTTACTCAATATTGCTATTGGTGAAAGGAAAAAGAAAGAATTTTTTGCAATTTTGTACTTTTTTTTTAAAATAAAATAGGTAAGGAATCTAGTAATGGACATAGTTAAAATAATACATCACAGGGAAATGAAAGTAATTAGTAAGTTAAAATAATACATCACAGGGAAATAAAAGTAATTAGTATCCACACTTTGTGACTATAATTTAATATATTATTTAAAATATATTTAATAATATTAGTAAAATAATATTATATAAAATATATAATTATATTTATTTTAAAATATGATTATATTTATTTTAAAATAGATAATATATAAAAATTATTTTTTAACTTTTTAGTTTTCTATTTTATAATATTTTAATGATTATTATTTTTGTTTATAATAATTTTTAATTTAGTAATTTTATATTAAAATTCTAATCACTTATATATTAAATAGTTAATTTAGTAAATATTAAATTTTTATTTCAATAAATAATTAATTGACAAAAAATAATTTAGTTTGAGAACAAATAATTTAGTTTATATTAAAATTCTAATCATTTGGTAGCTGCATTGAGAACTGCAAGTAAGGTGTTATTGCATTTTAAAACGTGTTTGTTTTTTTAAATTTAACATAAAAATTTCATATTTAATTTTGGGATTGAGCATGGTCTTTGGGCGATTGATACTTTACTAAACCGAAAACAATTAAAAAAATTTTCAGGACCAAATTGAAACTAAACTAAAGTCAACTTAAATCTACTTGAACTGAAGCCAAACTGAAGAATTGGATATATAAATCAGCAGCTATAAAATTAACTCATTTCCTTTTCTTCTTTATTGAATGCGAAGATCATATTCAAACAATCGTCATGCAAAGCATGCACGATTAATCACACTATAATTTAACGAACAATAAATGAATCTAGAATGCTCAGATGAAAACTCCAAAAATCATTTGCATGTACAGAAACAGAAATAATTACAAACAAAATGTAGTTCCTCACAAGTGTAGAAGGTTTGATATTGGGTTCCACCCCATAATCCATGGTCTCTTACCTGTTGGTAGTGCAAAATTGAGCTCAAACATCTCTTTTGACATGTTTCCTCCTTCGCAGAATCCTACAAGCTTTGCCACTATTTCAGCACTCTCCTGTACATGCCTTGCATCACGAGGATTTGTCCATAGTTTGTTCACAAACTGCAGCTTCCTCTGCTTCCCTTCAAGTGGAACATCCCATTTCATGTACAATGCATCCCTCTCCTCCACAGTTAAACGTGAGGTCAACCTCTTTGCCAGGAACTCCCTTTCACGTTTTAATGCTCTAATACTACAAAACGAAAATGAGACTATAAAAATTTTATTCAAGCATTTATTCACCGTGAAGAACTGGAAGCAATGTGTTAATTCTTTAAGTTCCTAAGTTAAAGAATGAGAGAGATAACCTTGATGATAGAGAAATTGTGGGCTCATCCCCAAAACGAGCTGGGCTTGTATTGCCAATTTCTGCCAAATGCTGCTGCAACCAAGTCAAGCGCCTAAGCTCAACTTCCATATATATCTGATCAGCAGGGTCCCCCTTGAATAATAAATAAAATTGTGTCCTATGGATGATGGATACATAACACATATCCCATAATTCAATGATCATCTGCCTTTGCTCCCTGAAAGTTACTTGCCAGGAAACTTGGGGCTCTAGTGGATCATTTATGTTCTCCTCATCCTCAAGATTATAACCTGCTGCTTCATTTGCTTCTAGTTCTAGCACCTAAAGAGATGACAAATGCAGATGACAAATGCAGGTTAAATAAAGTTTTCAACAAATGGAAGAAAAATGAACATATGAGATAAAGTTGCTATGTAAATGCCAACGAAACAAACTAAACATTGAAATGAACTGCAGATGTTGTACCTGGCAAACAAGTAGCTGCTTTTGGTATTGCAGTTTTGCAACGCGTTCCTTGAGCTCAGTCACATAAGCTCTTATACTTCTTACATTCTCCTCAGCTGCATTCTGAAACATTTTCTGCATTTTCTTCATATTAACTGAACTAGAACGTCGATAGCCTGGAGTGCCCTCCTTTGATGAGACATCTCCACCTTCTTCACTCTTAGTAGGAGTCTCTTTCTCAGATTCTGGCTGGGTATCACAGGATACAATGTCTTCGTTTTCTGGTGCTCTATTTTCAATGTCATTTTCCAAAATTTGCCGAGAAGTTGATAGTGGTGAGCAAGGAGATCTTATAAAATTTTGCCTGTTGGCACCATTACTAGAGGCCAAAGGAAGTATCTTTTTCTTTTTCTGCTGATTCTTGGCTTTGGAAGTGGCTTCGCTGTTTGATTGTGAATTATTGCTTGGAAGAGACATTACCAATTTGTCTATAGACTTTTGAACATTTTCCAATTGCTCTTCAAGATCTGCTATAGTGCTGCCCTGTGAATGAAGTCTTGTTATCTCTTCCTTGAGGTTGGCACTGACACTTTTGTTAGGTGCTACAACACTTTCCATTTCCACCTCTTTAGTAACTGGTTGAATGGATCTCATCTCTCTTATTTCTGCTTGCAGTTTAGCAATAGTTTCTGCTGCATCCTGATTACCTAGTCTATGACAAGCAACCTCCTTTTGTAGCACTTCTAGAGCTCGATTAGCTTCTTCTCCAAGTTGCTCTTGAAGATGTTCAAGTTTTCGAATTTCATGCATCAGAGTAAATGGTGCAGTCGATGATTGCCTCATTGATTGCCTTAGCATAGTTTTCCTTGTTCTATCACAGCGGCTTAACTCCTTGATGTCCACTTTTGGAAACAATGCATCAGAATAAGAGAGACACTTCTTCACTGATGGACGCGGTGATTCCAATATGCTTGAAGCCTGCATTCAAATAGGAAGAAGTTTAAGTTCCTATGTAGTTAAAGAGAAGAGAGGGGAGAGAGAAAAGGAAAGAAAGGAGACCTGGTGCTCATCTTGAAGTTTTCTCCGCAGCTCATCCACCTGAGACTGTGCGAGATCTCTTTGGCGTCTTAGCTCTTCCATTTCAATCTCCATCTAGACATTCATTAGCATTATAAAAATTCAAAAAACTGAATTAACATAAGTATAAAAATTCAACAAACTGGAAATTGTATGGCAGTTCACCTGCTGAATTTTCAAGTCTTTCTCCTTTGAAGGGTCTGGAGTGCGGAGCTCAGCTTCCAACCTGGCTACTTCCTTCTGTAGATGTTTCACCAGCTGTTTGTCTGAAACAACCTAAAGAAATTTGTATAAAAAAAAAGAGAGTAGATTAGAATTTGAGTTGTTGAAGCCAGAAGAAAACTCAAATAAACAAATTATGGACCAAAGGATCATTACCATGTTGACTTGAGCATTGTTAGTGACTTCCTTTGCTCGTGTGGCAAAGAAGAGAGTGTTTCGAGATTGTTCAACATGGCTGAGTGCTGGACTTAAGGTACATATTATGGCAGTACGTGCATTCCCACCAAGTGAGTGCTGCAATATGCGAGTGAGCTTTGAGTCCCGATAAGGTATATGACCACTTCTTTTCCCAACACTGCAAAGGAAAAAGGAAGTACAAATGAAGATCAATTATTTTATACAGTTTGACATATACAATAAGCAAGCAGCAGATAAAAGTTTGATGATTCAGACTACATTTTGTAATTTGGAATCTTTCTATCCTAGTTATTACTCAGGTAGAGGACATTTGAGAGCTGATGTGAAGGACTAGTAATGCATAGAGGAAGGTTGCAGCAGAAGGCAACATATAAGAAGTCTAGATGGAACTTTGACAAGCAGAAGCTAATAACACACTCTCTGACCTGAGCTTTCTTATCACTGTGGTCAGAGTCATCAAACTAAGATTAATATGGCAACCTTCCCTGAGCCTGGCACCATCTGCATGGGTCTGTGAAGCTCTTTCACTTCCAGCTAGGTCTACAAAATTCTGCAAGTTATGAAAGGAAATCAGAGAGTTATTACAATCGGTGGGAAAAGTGATTTTCCAAAGTAAGGCAAGGGATCTTAATTTTTACCAGGCTTGCAACGAAAGATCTCACACAATCTGAATTTTCACGGAGAGTGCTTTCTATTGTCTTCAGCCACAACAAAAATATGTTCAGATATTAGCTTTCAAAAAGAAAGTTGAATTGTATCAATATTAAGTACAAACTGTGAATCTTACCAGCCTTAGAATTTGGTGTGACCGTGAGCTAGTATCATTAAGGGCAGTTTCACCAACTTGCCTTTGAGCTGCAACACAACCCAGCAATTCGATAATCAACTTTCATTGGTGAAGCATTCAAAGCCAAAGCAAATAAATGGCTTCACTAGATTACCTTCGCAAATACCAATCAGATGCCTTAAGTGCTGATCATTGGTTGCTGTTTCTTCTACCAACTTCTCAACCACAGTACCTTTCTGCATGCGGAAATCACAATAATCCAGCAAATGTGTTAAGCTTTTTATAAAAAGCACAATCTACAGTCATCATGATATACAACCTCTGGATCATCTAGAAGCTTGAGATTTCGACCAGATTCTGAATTCAGCAGGTCTCTGACATTTTCATTATAAATTTCTAGTCCAGAAATCTTGATAGAAAAATCTCTCTCTGGGTTCTGCAACCAGGCCAAATTGAAAGATCAGTTGAAAAACAATGAGCATTGTGATGCATACTTTTTTCTTGAAGTCTGAACTTAATATTTAGAAAGAATCAAAATAAAGTTTACATCAGAATCTACTAACAAAATTATAAAATATAACAACATTAGATTCTGATAGGACTTACATTCATTATATGCTTATAAATGTCATTGACAGCTTTTTCCGTTATTCCTCTCATTGTGTATGTCTTCCCACTGCTTGTTTGCCCATATGCAAATATGGTTGCTGTAATATAATATGAATTAATTCTTCAGCATATAACATAATGCTCAAAATTAATAACTACATATACAGATATAAAATTATATATGTTACCATTTATGCCCATCAAAGCAGACAAAGCAACATTCTTTACTCCATCCTCATATACAGTTTCAGTTAAACAAGTAGGGCCAAAAACTTTGTCTGAAAAAAAAATCAACATCTTTATCCATATGACAGATGAAACATAGAAGAAGATAAACGTTATCATTCAAACAACAAAAATGTAAAAAATAAAGGGGCAATGTTTTCTGAAAAGTTACCAAATGTGAAGGGGGTTGATTGGGCTGTGCGTTCCTGATTAGGTGGCTTAAATACAATGGTGTGATCATCAACACATTCCCATGCTACTTGATCTTTAGCTAACTGCTCTTTTTTGTTTAGAGGTCTTAATCGTACAGTAACCACAATTTTCTCTTCCTTTGCCTTAGGACCTCCAGGAGTTGATGCTGGTGTCCTATCACTCTTAGAAGCTGGAGTTCCTGGGGTTCTGACTGTCATTTTTTTTTTTTTTGTTACAATTTACAAGTAACCTCTAATTGATTTGAAGAGACTAAATTGATGCAAAAGCTTATGCCTCTCACAGGAGTGGGTAGGAAATTAATGTCTCGTCTCTCTTGGTCCCGAAATAAACATCAGTTGCTGCCAAATCCAGTTTACCATAAAAAGGGGTCAGTCAACAGCAGAAAACAGCTATCCACAGCATAAATAAGACAGCCATAAAAAAGCTTTTCGGAAAAAGGAAAAAAAAAATAGAAAAAGACGTCCTATATTTGCTTTTTAAACAGCATATAGCAACACTTGAATTTAGTCAGCATTCAAATCTAAGAATAGCATCTATAGCTTTACCTATAATGTACTACAAAACACGCTGCAATCCAATGTTTGTCTTTCTAGTTTCTACAATGAAATGAATTCCTGATTCTGCACCTATTATAAGCTCCTAATTACTTAAACCAGAACCATATCTGACCAAAGAACTAAATGATCAGAAGCAGAGAAGAAAGTAGATTTGCGTAGTCACTATTACTACTGTCATAACAAATAACATAGAACTTGTCGTAAGGATCTTGCATATGCTCTGGTATGAACTACAAGAACTGAAAACAAAGCCATGATTCAATTTAACAGCCTTAAAACAATTAATAATGTAACCCAAATTTTGCAAACAAGTAGCAGAACCAAATTTACATGGTTAGATTCAACAATCCTCGAGCTATAATAATGAACATTTGCCATTTAAAATTATTCCCACATGAGAGGTGATAGAGTTAACATTTCAACATGAAATTAATATAATTAATAAAAGAATATCTAATCACCAATTTCAAGTTATTTTTTACAAAAATTTATTCCAATTTCTCCTGCTCTTCAATTACCATATAAAATTTTTCTTCCTACCAAAAAAAAAAAAAAAGCCCTGCTCATTTCCAATTTTGATCCACATAATTAAGGGGGAAAAAGGAAAGTTTAAGAAACCCTAAAATAATTTATGCGTCATCTAAGGGACCTATGACAAAAAACATGAAAGGAAGTAATTAAGATGCCATTTTTACAGTAATCTAATCGTCCAATCCAATCAAATAAGGAAAGTTCATGAACAACAGAGTTTCCTTCAATTTCTAACTATTTTAAGCTCCAATTAAAAGGAAAAAAATTATAACTATATATTAAAAAAAGAAAGAAAAAAGAAATCATACTCACAGAGACGTCAAGCTCGGATCTAGAGAGAAAAAGGAGGGTTAGAGAGAGAGAGAGAGAGAGGATTGGATTGATTTGCAGGGACAGTAGAAGCAGAAGAAGATTGCTACGTTTATGGCATTTTGAACGAGTGTTAACAACGGCTAGTTCCTTTTTTCATTTATTTATTCATTCATATTTTTTTGTCGCCAATTAATTAATTATCGTTTTAAAGTTTTTGAAAACGGCGATTTTTATCCGGTCATTGATTGGTTGATTTTCTTTTTTAGACAAAAGGACAAAAAGAGAAATGTGCAAAGGGGCATCGATACGGCTCCACCTCCGTCATACTTGTCCATTTTATGTTTAGTGCCCCATGAAGTTTAAGTATTTGCAATGTTGACCCCTCCTTTACCAATAATGGTTTTTTTTTTTTTGGAGAATAAATATTACCAATATTTTTTTAGAGCATTTCTTTAAAAAATTTCTAAAGCAATAAATATATTTGTATTTAAAATATTTTTTATAAATGTATAGAATAAATTATTTTTGAATCTAAGATATTATCAGAAAATTAATGTTCTAGTATTTTTGGACGTTATTATCAATATAAATACACCTATATTTATTTAAAAAGGAGATATATTAAAGGAAAGTATTTAAAAAATTTTTTGATTTTGATAACTTAAAAATTATTTAATTATATTGTACTTTCTTCTAAGTCCAACTTGAATAGGAAATCTAATTCTTGATCATAAAAATACAAAAATAAATTTAATTATTGGTTGCAGTTTTTAAGTATGATATAAATTTTATTTTTGCATGCTTAAAGCTAATATATATTTTTATCTTCCTCTAGAAATATATATTATTTATTTCTGATTTTTCATGACTAAGGAGAATAATAAATTGCAAAGTTGACGAAATAAAACAGCTTAGTCTTTTATTTTCAAAAAAATTAAAAGAGATTAATGTTTTCAATAAAATCATAATATAAGAAAATAAGATAATAACAGTATTTACTTAATTGAGAGAGAAAATTAAATATTTAGGTACACTTATCTGGCTTCAATCACAAGCCCAATTCATAGATGTCAAGAAATGATGTTTATAGACTTAACCTTAATTAGTTTTTATGCTAATCATGAAATTAAGCATAGAAGTAATAGAAGAAATAGGATTTTGGAACACAAGGGGCAAAATGTAAAACTTACATTGCATATACTCCTATCATTTCTATATAATTGAGGCTTTTCGGATAGTTCATTAGAATTAAGAAAACTATTAATTAGTTTTAAATTTAAAAAAAATAAGTGACTAAAACTAAATTATTATTGATATTAAATTAAATGACTTTGAAATTTTCATAATATTAATAACTTTAGATTGATAAATATAAGAAAAAATTTTAATAATTGTATAAAACTGATAAATAAATAAATAAAATTTTAAATTTTTTCTAAAACGTAAATTAAATAAGATAGAAGGAGGTGTATAGCTATAGGTCTTCATGGCTATGAGAGGCAAATTTAGACTGTAAAGATTAAATTTATGGCATTTTAAGAAGTTTATGAGTTAGGATCTCAAAAAGTAAATACTCCTCTCTCAACCTCCCAACACATGGAAAGGATTAATGGGCATTTATCTAGGCACATAAGTATAGTGTGGAAGGTGTGAGTTTCTACACATCTCAAGTTTAGCTTGGTTAGTTGTGTATTTGATTAAGAACTTTTGGGTCTTTAGCTCAACTCTCATCACCCCATTGTAGTATGACCCAAAAAAAAAAAAAAAAAAAAAGGTGTAAGCTTCTCATTGTGCGTCCAATTTCACAAGATTCTTAATTAGAAAATTTATAGAGGAGGATATCGATACACTTGTGAATAATACAGGATAAAAATGGCTAGATTGTATGTGTCTAATTTATAAGAACATAGTAATGGAAGCAACATGATATTTTTTAAAACGAGAAATTTTCATGTTTTTTTTAGGTAAAATATTGAAATGAAAAAAAAAATAATTACATCATTTGATATTGAATAAAAAAAAAAACTTAAGCTTTTTTATTTTGGAGGAAGTTAGTTAAAGAGAACTAATTTTTATGGAATTGAAATTTTTGAACGTGTTTTGTTGCGAAAAGAAATTTATATTTCCTTTAACTAATTAATTCCTTCGATTAAGAGAGAGTGGAGGCCCAAACTTTATACTTACTAAGAATTGGGATGGTATGGGATAGTAAGCAGTGGCGAGCTGACAGGAGGCCCAAACTTTTTTAAAAATTATATATATAGTCTAATTAGAAATACTTATAATCAATAAATTTTTTTTCTACATTGTACCTAAAATTTTTTAATTTATTAATTAAATTTATATATAAATTTTTGAAATAAAAAATAAATATCATTTATTTATAAATATAAAAATAACTTAAAAATAAAAATATATTTATTTGCTCATTCGCATCTAAATTTTGGATCCTTTACTAATAATAAAAGTAACTTTTGTAGGAAAAGTGAGAGACAATATTTAAAATATTTTATAATTATTTTTTAAATAGATTTATCTAATATGATAAAGATATTTATATTAATAAATTAGAAATTCAATAATATTTTATAATATACTTTCTAGACAGTTATACCAAACATAATGCGCATGTACTTTATTAACAACCTATTTGGAAAAATAATTGGTATGTACATGTACTTTCTTAAACCTGATTGGAAAAACAAACGGTAGAATAAGGTAAAATTTTTTAAATATAATAAGGAGTGGTTTAATAAAGTAAGGTTAATAATTTAACTTTATCTTATTTGATTAGAAGATGAAGGTTTTTATATTAAAATTATTAAAATGCCCTTTATAAAAGTTTTACAAAAATGACTAAATAGTTAAAATCAAAATATTTAAAACTAGATAAAATAAAAAACCAACACTTCTCAACCTATCAAATTGATGGATTGACTAAACGATATTTCAAAAAATTTTTTAAACATTCTAAAAACCTTACCCTATCACGAGAAATAGGTTTCCAAATTGGGAGTGAAAGTTTTTTAACCTTAAAAAATTTTGCCAATCATTTAAAAATCTCAGTCCAAACAAGGGGTAAGAGAAAAATTTGCCACCCCTATAATTTTATTTTCAATTTACAATTTTTTAGGGTTTATATCGAAGGCTAAATTATGCCTTTTTTGAGAGGGAATTTTATCATTTTGGCTGACCATGACCCTCATGCAAGCTATATTGCATGTGATTTTTGTCAATATATATTTTTTTCTTTTCTTAAAATTAATATTTTATTATAGTTTTTAATTTATGTCTAATAGATTGGTTTGGTTTGATTTTGATTATTTGTTTTCAATTTACTTTTGAAAATCACCGTATCAATTCTTTAACTAGATCTTATTCGGGTTTTACTATTCTCCAATATGATTCAAACTTAAGAAAGTCAAATAGAAATTTCAAATATGTGCAATTAGGCATCTAATGCATTCGTATTTTTTTTAAGAAGAAATTAATGTAGTTTCATTTTCTACATTACTAAGGTTTGAATTCTTACGTATATCGGCATGTAGATCTTTATAGAAAATGCAAGAAGAAAGTTCTTTTCATGTTTTGTCTCAATTTCAAATTTTAATTTACTTAACAAGTTATAATTTTCTTTTTGTCTTAATTGAAATTTTCTTAGAATTTATAATCTTTCAATGTTATATACTACTTTAATTGATTAAGGGACTATTTGATAACACAATTCAATACTTAAAATTAATATTATAAGCATTTAATTTTTTAAACTTATGTGATAACCTTATTTATTTATTATTGAAAGTGTTCAATTCAATTAGAATTCTCTTAAAATAATAAGTCAAATTTTTTAATTTAAAATTATCAGTTAACATGTTCAACCAATAGTTAATAAAATATTTTTATCACTATATATTCTTTATAATTCAACAAAATTCTCATTTTAAAAAAATCTATTTAATATCTATTCAATAATTATAATTGTCAAATAGATTAATTAGATTCAACTCTTAATTTTCAGTTTATATCAAACATAGCATTTAAATCATTAAAAACTTAAAATTCAACCATTAAATTTTTAACACTTAATTTTTAATTTTACCAAATATCACCTAAATAAAAACCATTAAATTTTATTTTATATTAAAAATTTTAATGACTTAAAAATTAAGTCTTTGCTTGTATTAAAATTTTTAATTATTTCAATTATATATGTCTAAAAGTTAATAAATTAATTCTACTTAGTAATTAAAATGAGATACACTATATATATATTGATATGACGGTTAAATAAAAAATTAGATTAGATATTTTTGTCATTATCTACTCTTCCTATTTCTAACTCACAAACATCGTCTCATTTAGGTTCATCATTATAGGTGAAAATGCGTTAATTTCTATATCTCAGTTTTACTAATAATTACTAGGACTCTTTTCTCGCACGGGTTGAGAGCTTTGCTTTTCTCTCTCGTTCATCTAGAGTTTTTGGGGTAGCTATCCCGTCTCGTTAATTTGTTTGTTTACCCTTCTTATGGCTTCGATGGATGAGCATTTCTTGGCTTTCGCTTTAATGACAGAGGAGGAAGAGGAGCTAATTGTGAAGGCTGGTGAGGGTGTTGATGGTGAGGAATATATTGAGTCTTGTTTGATTTGCAAGTTCATAACAGATCGCTCAATCAACTTTAATGCTATGAACAATCGAATGGCTAGTTTATGGAGGCCAGGGAAAGAGGGTGTTAGAAGGAGGCCCTTGGTCCTTTGATAGTCATTTATTGGCTCTCCATCATCTGCAACGAGGAGAGGTTCTAGTTAATGTCCCTTTGTTGTTTATCAATGTATGGATTCGAGTCCATGATGTCTTAGTTGGGTATATGTCGGAAGTGGTGAGAAAGCAATTAGGGATTTTATTGGGAAATTCCTTGAATATGATACTAATCAAAGTTGCACGAATCAGGGGTAATGTCTAGCAGAACTATACACGAATCAAAGTTAGAATTGATTCTCGACAACCTTTAAAGAGGTGCAAACGTATTCGGAAGAGTACTGACGATTAGAATATTGTTCATTTCCAGTATAAGAAGACTGTTTATTTTTGTTTCTTATCTGGTTGGCTAGATCATACTGAACAGTTCTGTGCCTTGAAGTTTTCACATTTGGAGATTGAGTTGAAACATGAATGGGGGAATTGGCTGAAAGCTCCGAATAAGAGGGGGGCAGGTTCTAATGGGGAACGGTGGTTAGGGAGGGAAGGGATGACAGTTTGAATTTAGGAAAGGAGAATCAGTTTGCCGATTTGCGGGGAAAGCATCTCAGGACAGGAGAAGGGCGGGATTAATGGAAATGATGTGACTAATCTTGGTAACAAATCACCGCTGATGATGCATGTGGGCAAATCGGGTAGGGTGGTAGTGGGTAACTTTGGGTCTAATTCAGGCCCAATGGACATTATGGCTTCAAAAAAGGATGAATTGGCTTGACTGAAAGAAAAAAAAAAAAAAAGGCATTTTGAAGAGCAATTCCAGGCCTAGCATGCTAATAAGGCTTCTGAGAGTACTTCTCAAGTTATTGTA